>JBBBDQ010024403.1:0-46352 GCA_037127315.1 Ascarosepion bandense
AGATTCTATGTACTTGTTTTCATTGTGTGCCTTGAATTCGATTTCTATGTACTTGTTTTTTCATTGTGTCCTTGAGTCAGATTCTATGTACTTGTTTTTTCATTGTGTGCCTTGAGTCAGATTCTATGTACTTGTTTTTTTCATTATTATTGCCTTGAGTCAGATTCTATGTACTTGTTTTTCATTGTGTTGCCTTGGAGTCAGATTCTATGTACTTGTTTTTTTCATTGTGTGCCTTGGAATAGATTCTATGCACTTGTTTTCATTGTGTGCTTGAGTCAGATTCTATGTACTTGTTTTTTCATTATTGTGCCTTGAGTCAGATTCTATGTACTTGTTTTTCATTGTGTGCCTTGAGTCAGATTCTATGTACTTGTTTTTTTCATTGTGTGCCTTGAGTCAAGTTCTATGTACTTGTTTTTCATTGTGTGCCTTGAGTCAGATTCTATACACTTGTTTTTCATTATTGCCTTGAGTCAGATTCTATGCCTTGTTTTCATTGTGTGCCTTGAGTCAGATTCTATGCACTTGTTTTTCATTGTGTGCCTTGAGTCAGATTCTATGTACTTGTTTTCATTGCTGTGCCTTAGGTCAGATTCTATGTACTTGTTTTTCATTGTGTGCCTTGAGTCAGATTCTATGTACTTGTTTTTCATTGTGTGCCTTAGGTGAATTCTATGTACTTGTTTTTCATTGTGTGCCTTGAGTCAGATTCTATGTACTTGTTTTCATTGTGTACCTTAACAGGTCAGATTCTATGCACTTGTTTTTCGTGTGTGCCTTGAGTCAGATTCTATGTACTTGTTTTCATTGGTCTTCTTGGTCAGATTCTGTGTACTTGTTTTTTCATTGTGTGCCTTGAGTCAGATTCTATGTACTTGTTTTCATTGTGTGCCTTGAGTCAGATTCTATGTACTTGTTTTCATTGTGTGCCTTGAGTCCAGATTCTATGTACTTGTTTTTCATTGTGTGCCTTGAGTCAGATTCTATGTACTTGTTTTTCATTGTGTGCCTTGAGTCAGATTCTATGTACTTGTTTTCATTTATTGCCTTGAGTCAGATTCTATACCTTGTTTTCTGCATTGTGTGCCTTGAGTCAGATTCTATGCACTTGTTTTCATTGTGTGCCTTGAGTCAGATTCTATGTACTTGTTTTCATTGTGTGCCTTGAGTCAGATTCTATGTACTTGTTTTTCATTTAATGTTGCCTTGAGTCAGATTCTATGCACTTGTTTTCATGTGTGCCTTGAGTCAGATTCCCTATGTACTTGTTTTTCATTGTATGCCTTGAGTCAGATTCTATGTACTTGTTTTTGCATTGTGTGCCTTAGGTCACGTTAACAATACTTGTTTTCATTGTGTGCCTTAAGTCAGATTCTATGTACTTGTTTTTCATTGTGTACTTTTGAGTCAGATTCTATGTACTTGTTTTTCATTGTGTGCCTTGAGTCAGATTCTATGTACTTGTTTTTCATTGTGTGCAGCAGGTCAGATTCTATGCACTTGTTTTTCATTGTGTGCCTTGAGTCAGATTCTATGCTTGTTTTCATTGTGTGCCTTGGGTCAGATTCTATGTACTTGTTTTTTCATTGTATTGCCTTGAGTCAGATTCTATGTACCAATTTTTGTGTGCCTTGAGTCAGATTCTATGTACTTGTTTTTCATTGTGTGCCTTGAGTCAGATTCTATGCACTTGTTTTCATTGTGTGCCTTGAGTCAGATTCTATGCACTTGTTTTCATTGTGTGCCTTGAGTCAGATTCTATGCACTTGTTTTCATTTATTGTGCCTTGAGTCAGATTCTATGCACTTGTTTTCATTGTGTGCCTTGAGTCAATTCTATGTACTTGTTTTTCATTGTGTGCCTTAGTCAGATTCTATGTACTTGTTTTCATTGTGTGCCTTGAGTCAGATTCTATGTACTTGTTTTCATTGTGTGCCTTGAGTCAGATTCTATGTACTTGTTTTTCATTGTGTGCCTTGAGTCAGATTCTATGCACTTGTTTTCATTGTATTTTGTAGAGTCAGATTCTATGCACTTGTTTTTCATTGTGTGCCTTGGTCAGATTCTATACTTGTTTTCATTGTGTGCCTTGAGTCAGATTCTATGTACTTGTTTTTTTCATTGTGTGCCTTGAGTCAGATTCTATGTACTTGTTTTTCATTGTGTGCCTTGAGTCAGATTCTATGTACTTGTTTTCATTGTGTGCCTTGAGTCAGATTCTATGCACTTGTTTTCATTGTGTGCCTTGAGTCAGATTCTATGCACTTGTTTTCATTGTGTGTACCCAGGTCAGATTCTATGCACTTGTTTTCATTGTGTGCCTTGAGTCAGATTCTATGCCTTGTTTTTCATTATTGCCTTGAGTCAGATTCTATGTACTTGTTTTCCATTGTGTGCCTTGAGTCAGATTCTATGTACTTGTTTTTCGTGTGTGCCTTGAGTCAGATTCTATCTCACTTGTTTCATTGTGTGCCTTGAGTCAGATTCTATGCACTTGTTTTCATTGTGTGCCTTGAGTCAGATTCTATGCACTTGTTTTCATTGTGTACTTAGGTCAGATTCTATGCACTTGTTTTTCATTATTGTAAGGTCAGATTCTATGTACTTGTTTTTCATTGTGTGCCTTGAGTCAGATTCTATGTACTTGTTTTTCATTGTGTGCCTTGAGTCAGATTCTATGTACTTGTTTTTCATTGTGTGCCTTGAGTCAGATTCTATGCACTTGTTTTTCATTGTGTGCCCTTGAGTCAGATTCTATGTACTTGTTTCATTTATTATTGCCTTGGTCAATTCTATGTACTTGTTTTTTCGACATTTATTGTGTGCCTTGAGTCAGATTCTATGCACTTGTTTTTTTCATTGTGTGCCGATTAGATTCTATGTACTTGTTTTCATTGTATGAGTCAGATTCTATGCACTTGTTTTTCAATCTTGTGCCTTGAGTCCAGATTCTATGCACTTGTTTTCATTGTGTGCCTTGAGTCAGATTCTATGCACTTGTTTCATTGTGTGCCTTGAGTCAGATTCTATGCACTTGTTTTTCATTGTACCTTGAGTCAGGTTATGTACTTGTTTTCATTGTGTGCCTTGAGTCAGATTCATGCTTGTTTTCATTGTGTGCATAGAATTGGAATTCTATGTACTTGTTTTTCATTGTGTGCCTTGAGTCAAGTTCTATGCACTTGTTTTTCATTGTGTGCCTTGAGTCAGATTCTATGCACTTGTTTTTCATTGTGTGCCTTAGGTCAGATTCTATGCACTTGTTTTTCATTGTGTGCCTTGAGTCAGATTCTATGCACTTGTTTTTTTCATTGTGTGCCTTGAGTCAGATTCTATGTACTTGTTTTCATTGTGTGCCTTGAGTCAGATTCTATGTACTTGTTTTTTCATTGTGTGCCTTGAGTCAGATTCTATGTACTTGTTTTTCATTGTGTGCCTTGAGTCAGATTCTATGTACTTGTTTTTTTCATTGTGTGCCTTGGAGTCAGATTCTATGTACTTGTTTTTCATTGTGTGCCTTGGTCAGATTCTATGCACTTGTTTTCGTGTGTGCCTTGAGTCAGTTCTGTATACACTTGTTTTCATTATTGCACTGAGTCAGATTCTATGCACTTGTTTTCGTGTGTACCTTGAGTCAGATTCTATGTACTTGTTTTTCATTGTGTGCCTTGAGTCAGATTCTATGCTTGTTTTTTTTTTTTCATTGTGTGCCTTGAGTCAGATTCTATGTACTTGTTTTCATTGTGTGCCTTGAGTCAGATTCTATGCACTTGTTTTACATTGTGTGCCCAGGTCAGATTCTATGCACTTGTTTTTCATTGTGTGCCTTAGGTCAATTCTATCCACTTGTTTTCATTTATTATTGCTAACCCAGGTCAGATTCTATGTACTTGTTTCATTGTGTGCCTTGAGTCAGATTCTGTAATACTTGTTTTCATTGTGTGCCTTAAGTCCAATTCTATGTACTTGTTTTCATTGTGTGCCTTGAGTCAGATTCTATGTACTTGTTTTTTCATTGTGTGCCTTGAGTCAGATTCTATGCACTTGTTTTTCATTGTTTCTGCCTTGAGTCAGATTCTATGCACTTGTTTTTCATTGTGTGCCTTGAGTCAGATTCTATGCACTTGTTTTCATTGTGTGCCTTGAGTCAGATTCTATGTACTTGTTTTCATTGTGTGCCTTGAGTCAGATTCTGCTTTTGTTTTTTTCATTGTGTGCCTTTAGTCAGATTCTATGTACTTGTTTTCATTGTGTGCCTTGAGTCAGATTCTATGCACTTGTTTTTCATTGTGTGCATAGATTAGATTTCTATGCACTTGTTTCATTGTGTGCCTTGAGTCAGATTCTATGTACTTGTTTTCATTGTGTGCCTTAAGATCAGATTCTATGTACTTGTTTTTTTCCATTTGTGTGCCTTGAGTCAGATTCTATGTACTTGGGCTTTCATTGTGTGCCTTGAGTCAGATTCTATGTACTTGTTTCATTGTGTGCCTTGAGTCAGATTCTATGCACTTGTTTCATTGTGCCCTTGAGTCAGATTCCTGCACTTGTTTTTCATTGTGTGCCTTGAGTCAGATTCTATGCCTTGTTTTCATTGTGTGCCTTGTAGGTCAATTCTATGTACTTGTTTTTTTCATTGCTTGTGCCTTAGTCCAGATTCTATGTACTTGTTTTTCATTGTGTGCCTTAAGGTCAGATTCTATGTACTTGTTTTTCATTGTGTGCCTTGAGTCAGATTCTATGCACTTGTTTTTCATTGTGTGCCTTGAGTCAGATTCTATGCACTTGTTTTCATTGTGTGCCTTGAGTCAGATTCTATGCACTTGTTTTTCATTGTGTGCCTTGAGTCAAGATTCTATGCACTTGTTTTCATTATTGTGCCAGTCCCAGGTTCTATGTACTTGTTTTCATTGTGTGCCTTGAGTCAGGTTCTATGTACTTGTTTTTTCATTGTGTGCCTTGAGTCAGATTCTATGTACTTGTTTTCATTGTGTGCCTTAGGTCAGATTCTAGCCTTGTTTTCATTGTGTGCCTTGAGTCAGATTCTATGTACTTGTTTTCATTGTGTGCCTTGAGTCAGATTCTATGTACTTGTTTTTCATTGTGTGCCTTGAGGTGAATTCTATGCTTGTTTTTCATTGTGTGCCTTGATCTAAATTCTATGCCTTGTTTTCATTGTGTGCCTTGAGTCAGATTCTATGCACTTGTTTTCATTATGTGCCTTGAGTCTAATTCTATGTACTTGTTTTTTCATTTACTGTGCCTTGAGTCAGATTCTATGTACTTGTTTTTCATTGTGTGCCTTGAGTCAGATTCTATGTACGCATTTTTTCATTGTGTGCCTTGAGTCAGATTCTATACACTTGTTTTTCATTATTGTGCCTTGAGGCAGATTCTATGCACTTGTTTTTTTCATTGTGTGTGCCTTGAGTCAGATTCTATGCACTAGTTTTTCGTGTGCCTTGAGTCAAATTCTATGTACTTGTTTTCATTGTGTGCCTTGAGTCAGATTCTATGTACTTGTTTTTCATTGTGTGCCTTGAGTCAGATTCTATGCACTTGTTTTTCATTATTGTTACCTTGAGTCTCAGATTCTATGTACTTGTTTTTCATTGTGTGCCTTGAGTCAGATTCTATGTTTTTCTGTTTTCATTGTGTGCCTTGAGTCAGATTCTATGCACTTGTTTTTCATTATTATTGCCTTAGTCAGATTCTATGTACTTGTTTTCATTGTGTGCCTTAGAGTCAGATTCTATGTGCCAGTTTTCATTGTGTGCCTTGAGTCAGATTCTATGCACTTGTTTTTCATTGTGTGCCTTGGAGTCAGATTCTATGCACTTGTTTTTCATTGTGTGCCTTGAGTCAGATTCTATGTACTTGTTTTTCATTGTGTGCCTTGAGTCAGATTCTATCATGCTTGTTTTTCATTGTGTGCCTTGAGTCAGATTCTATCACTTGTTTTTCATTGTGTGCCTTGAGTCAGATTCTATGCACTTGTTTTTCATTGTGTGCCTTGAGTCCAGATTCTATGCACTTGTTTTTCATTTGTGCCTTGAGTCAGATTCTATGTACTTGTTTTTTCGTATTATTGCCTTGAGTCAGATTCTATGTACTTCTTTTCATTGTGTGCCTTGAGTCAGATTCTATTTTTGTTTTCATTGTATTGCCTTGAGTCAGATTCTATGCACTTGTTTTCATTGTGTGCCAGGTCAGATTCTATGTGGCCTTTCATTATTGTGCCTTGAGTCAGATTCCTTGACACTTGTTTTCATTGTGTGCCTTGAGTCAGATTCTATGTACTTGTTTTCATTGTTATTGCCTTGAGTCAGATTCTATGCACTTGTTTTTCATTGTGTGCCTTGAGTGAATTCTATGTACTTGTTTTTTCAGTGTGCCTTGAGTCAGATTCTATGTACTTGTTTTTCATTGTGTGCCTGGTCAGATTCTATGTACTTGTTTTCATTTGTGTGCCTTGAGTCAGATTCTATGCACTTGTTTTTTTCATTGTGTGCCTTGATGCAGATTCTATGTACTTGTTTTTCATTGTGTGCCTTAGTCAGATTCTATGTACTTGTTTTTCAATGTGTGCCTTGAGTCAGATTCTATGTACTTGTTTTCATTGTGTGCCTTGAGTCAGATTCTATGCACTTGTTTTCATTAATGTGCCTTGAGTCAGATTCTATAGCCTTGTTTTCATTGTGTGCCTTGAGTCAGATTCTGTACTTGTTTTTCATTGTGTGCCTTGAGTCAGATTCTATGTACTTGTTTTCATTGTGTGCCTTGAGTCAGATTCTGTCACTTGTTTCATTGTGTGCCTTGAGTCAGATTCTATGTACTTGTTTTCATTGTGTGCCTTGGTGGGTCTATGTACTTGTTTCATTGTGTGCCTTGAGTCAGATTCTATGTGCTTGTTTTCATTGTGTGCCTTGAGTCAGATTCTATGCACTTGTTTTTCATTGTGTGCCTTAGTCAGATTCTATGCACTTGTTTTTCATTGTGTACCTTGGTCAGATTCTATGCACTTGTTTTCATTGTGCCTTGAGTCAGATTCTATGCACTTGTTTTTCATTATTGTGCCTTAGGTCAGATTCTATGTACTTGTTTTCATTGTGTGCCTTGAGTCAGATTCTATGTACTTGTTTTTCATTGTGTGCCTTGAGTCAGGTCTATGTACTTGTTTTTCATTGTGTGCCTTGATCAGATTCTATGTACTTGTTTTCATTGTGTGCCTTGAGTCAGATTCTATGTACTTGTTTTTCATTGTGCACTTGGTCAGATTCTATGTACTTGTTTTCATTGTGTGCCTTGAGTCAGATTCTATGCACTGTTTTTCATTGTGTGCACTGCTTGGAGTCAGATTCTATGTACTTGTTTTTTTCATTGTGTGCCTTGAGTCAGATTCTATGTACTTGTTTTTTCATTGTGTGCCTTGAGTCAGATTCACCGCGCTTGTTTTCATTGTGTGCCTTGAGTCAGATTCTACTCTTACTTGTTTTCATTGTGTGCCTTGATTAGATTCTATGTACTTGTTTTTCATTGTGTGCCTTGAGTCAGATTCTATGTACTTGTTTTCATTGTGTGCCAGGTCCAGATTCTATGCACTTGTTTTTCATTGTGTGCCTTGGGTGAATTCTATGCACTTGTTTTTCATTGTGTGCCTTAAGGAGTCAGATTCTATGTACTTGTTTTTCATTGTGTGCCTTGAGTCAGATTCTATGCACTTGTTTTTTTCATTGTGTGCCTTGAGTCAGATTCTATGCACTTGTTTTTCATTGTGTGCCTTGAGTCAGATTCTATGCACTTGTTTTTTTCATTGTGTGTGCCTTGAGTCAGATTCTATACTTGTTCCTCATTGTGTGCCTTGAGTCAGATTCTATGCACTTGTTTTTCATTGTGTGCCTTGATCAGATTCTATGCACTTGTTTTTCATTGTGTGCCTTGAGTCAAGATTCTATGTACTTGTTTTTCATTGTGTGCCTTGAGTCAGATTCTATGTACTTGTTTTCATTGTGTGCCTTATGCTGAGTCAGATTCTATGCCTTGTTTTTCATTGTGTGCCTTGAGTCAGATTCTATGTGCTGTTTTCATTGTGTGCCTTGAGTCAGATTCTATGTACTTGTTTTTCATTGTGCCTTAGTCCAGATTCTATCTTTTTTGTTTTCATTGTGTGCCTTGAGTCAGATTCTATGTACTTGTTTTTCATTGTGGTGCCTTGAGTCAGATTTCATGTACTTGTTTTTCATTGTGTGCCTTGGTCAGATTCTATGTACTTGTTTTTTTTTTCATTGTGTGCCTTGAGTCAGATTCTATGTACTTGTTTTTCATTGTGTGCCTTGAGTCAGATTCTATGTACCGTTTTTCATTGTGTGCCTTGAGTCAGATTCTATGTACTTGTTTTTCATTTATTATTGTACTGAGTCAGATTCCATGTACTTGTTTTTCATTGTGTGCCTTGAGTCAGATTCTATGCACTTGTTTTTCATTGTGTGCCTTGAGTCAGATTCTATGCACTTGTTTTACATTGTGTGCCTTGAGTCAGATTCTATTCACTTGTTTTCATTGTGTGCCTTGAAGGTCAGATTCTATGCCTTGTTTTCATTGTGTGCCTTGAGTCAGATTCTATGTACTTGTTTTTCATTGTGTGCCTTAGAGTCAGATTCTATGTACTTGTTTTCATTGTGTGCCTTGAGTCAGATTCTATGTACTTGTTTTTCATTGTGTGCCTTGAGTCAGATTCTATGCACTTGTTTTTTTCATTATTATTGCCTTAAGGTCAGATTCTATGCACTTGTTTCATTGTGTGCCTTGAGTCAGATTCTATGTACTTGTTTTTCATTGTGTGCCTTGAGTCAGATTCTATGTACTTGTTTTTTCATTGTGTGCCTTGAGTCAGATTCTATGTACTTGTTTTCATTGTGTGCCTTGAGTCAGATTCTATGTACTTGTTTTCATTGTGTGCCTTGAGTCAGATTCTATGTACTTGTTTTCATTGTGTGCCTTGAGTCAGATTCTATGTACTTGTTTTCATTGTGTGCCTTGAGTCAGATTCTATGCACTTGTTTTTTCATTGTGTGCCTTGAGTCAGATTCTATGCCTTGTTTTCATTGCTATTTGCCCTTGGAGTCAGATTCTATGCACTTGTTTTTCATTGTGTGCTATAGATTGATTCCACATGCACTTGGGCACTCATTGTGTGCCTTGAGTCAGATTCTATGTACTTGTTTTTTCATTGTGGGCCTTGAGTCAGATTCTATGCACTTGTTTTTTCGTGTGTGCCTTGAGTCAGATTCTGCACTTGTTTTCATTGTGTGCCTTGAGTCAGATTCTATGCACTTGTTTTTCATTGTGTGCCATGAGTCAGATTCATTTCACTTGTTTTTCATTGTGTGCCTTGAGTCAGATTCTATGTACTTGTTTTTCATTGTGTGCCTTGAGTCAGATTCTATGTACTTGTTTTTCATTGTGTGCCTTGAGTCAGATTCTATGCACTTGTTTTTCGTTGTGTGCCTTGAGTCAAGATTCTATGCACTTGTTTTTCATTATTATTTCTTTCTTGATCAGATTCTATGCACTTGTTTTCATGTGTGCAGCAGGTCAGATTCCTTGCTTGTTTTCATTGTGTGCCTTGAGTCAGATTCTAACCACTTGTTTTCATTGTGTGCCTTGAGTCAGATTCTATTACTTGTTTTTCATTGTGCCTTGAGTCAGATTCTATGTACTTGTTTTTTCGTGTGCCTTGAGTCAGATTCTATGTACTTGTTTTTCATTGTGTGCCTTGAGTCAGATTCTATGTACTTGTTTTCTGTTGTGTGCCTTGGAGTCAGATTCTATGTACTTGTTTTCATTGTGTGCCTTGAGTCAGATTCTATGTACTTGTTTTCATTGTGTGCCTTGAGTCAGATTCTATGTACTTGTTTTCATTGTGTGCCTTGAGTCAGATTCTATGCACTTGTTTTTCGTCTATTGACCTTGAGTCAGATTCTATGCACTTGTTTTTCATTGTGTGCCTTGAGTCAGATTTATGCACTTGTTTTTCATTGATATTGCCTTAGTCCAAGATTCTATGCACTTGTTTTTCATTGTGAGCCTTGAGTCAGATTCTATGTACTTGTTTTTCATTGTGTGCCTTGAGTCAGATTCTATGTACTTGTTTTTTCATTGTGCCTTGAGTCAGATTCTATGTACTTGGTACTTCATTGTGTGCCTTGAGTCAGATTCTATGTACTTGTTTTTCATTGTGTGCCTTGAGTCAGATTCTATGTACTTGTTTTTCATTGTACCTTGAGTCAGATTCTATGTACTTGTTTTCATTGTGTGCCTTGAGTCAGATTCTATACTTGTTTTCATTATTGTGCCTTGAGTCAGATTCTATGTACTTGTTTTCATTGTGTGCCTTGAGTCAGATTCTATGTACTTGTTTTTCATTGTGTGCCTTGAGTCAGATTCTATGCACTTGTTTTTCATTGTGTGCCTTGAGTCAGATTCTATGTACTTGTTTTTTTCATTGTGTGCCTTGATTAAGATTCTATGTACTTGTTTTCATTGCATGCCTTGAGTCAGATTCTATGTACTTGTTTTCATTGTGTGCCTTAGTCAGATTCTATGCACTTGTTTTTTCATTGTGTGCCTTAGAGTCAGATTCTATGCACTTGTTTTCGTGTGTGCCTTGAGTCAGATTCTATGTACTTGTTTTCATTGTGTGCCTTGAGTCAGATTCTATGCACTTGTTTTTCATTGTGTGCCTTGAGTCAGATTCTATGCACACTTGTTTTCATTGTGTGCCTTGAGTCAGATTCTATGCACTTGTTTTTCATTGTGTGCCTTGGTCAGATTCTATGCACTTCTTTCATGTGTGCCTTGAGTCAGATTCTATGCACTTGTTTTCATTGTGTGCCTTGAGTCAGATTCTATGCACTTGTTTCATTATTGTGCCTTGGAGTCAGATTCTATGTACTTGTTTTTCATTGTGTGCCTTGGGTGAATTCTATGTACTTGTTTTTCATTGTGTGCCTTGGAGTCAGATTCTATGTACTTGTTTTCATTTTATTGTGCCTTGAGTCAGATTCTATGTACTTGTTTTTCATTGTGTGCCTTGAGTCAGATTCTATGTACTTGTTTTACATTGTGTGCCTTGAGTCAGATTCTATGTACTTGTTTTCATTGTGTGCCTTAGTCAGATTCTATGTACTTGTTTTTCATTGTGTGCCTTGAGTCAGATTCTATGTACTTGTTTTCATTGTGTGCCTTAGGTCAGTTCTATGTACTTGTTTTTCATTGTGTGCCTTGAGTCAGATTCTATGTACTTGTTTTCATTTATTGTGCCTTGGAAATTCAGATTCTATGTACTTGTTTCATTGTGTGCCTTGAGTCAGATTCTATGTACTTGTTTTTCATTATTGCCTTAGTCCAGATTCCTATGTACTTGTTTCATTGTGTGCCTTGAGTCAGATTCTATGCACTTGTTTTTCATTATTATTGCCTTAGTCAGATTCTATGCATTTTTCATTGTGTGCCTTGGTCAGATTCTATGCACTTGTTTTTCATTGTATTTTGAGTCAGATTCTATGCACTTGTTTTCATTGTATTGCTTAGTCAGATTCTATGTACTTGTTTTTCATTGTGTGCCTTGAGTCAGATTCTATGCTTGTTTTCATTGTGTGCCTTGGTCAGATTCGCCTTGTTTTCATTGTGTGCCTTGAGTCAGATTCTATGCACTTGTTTTCATTGTGTGCCTTGAGTCAGATTCCTTGCTTGTTTTCATTGTGTACCTTGAGTCAGATTCTATGTACTAACTTTCATTGTGTGCCTTGAGTCAGATTCTATGTACTTTGAGCATTTCATTGTGTGCCTTGAGTCAGATTCTATGTACTTGTTTTGTTAATGATGCCTTGAGTCAGATTCTATGTACTTGTTTTTTTCATTGTGTGCCTTGAATTGATTCATACTTGTTTTTCATTATGTGCCTTGAGTCAGGATTCTATGTACTTGTTTTTTCATTGTTGTATTGCCTTGAGTCAGATTCTATGCACTTGTTTTTTCGTTCTTGCCTTGAGGTCAGATTCATATGTACCTTGTTTTTCATTGTGTGCCTTGGATCAGAATTCTATCGTACTTATTTTTTCATTGTGTGCCTTGAGTCAGAATTCTATGCACTTGTTTTTCATTGTGTGCCCTTGAGGTCAGATTCTATGTACTTGTTTTTCATTGACATGGGCCTTGAAGTCAGATTCTATGCACTTGTTTTTCATTGTGTGCCTTGAGTCAGATTCTATGCACTTGTTTTTTCATTGTGTGCCTTGAGTCAGATTCTATGTGCACTTGTTTTTCATTGTATGCCTTGGTCAGATTCTATGCACTTTTGTTTTCATTTAACTCTGCCCCTTGGAGTCCAGATTCTATGCACTTGTTTTTCATTGTGTGCCTTGAGTCAGATTCTATGTACTTGTTTTTCATTGTGTGCCTTGAGGTCAGAATTCTAACTAATGCACTTGTTTTTCATTGTGTGCCTTGAAGTCAGATTCTATGCACTTGTTTTTCAATTGTGTGCCTTGAGTCAGATTCTATGCACTTGTTTTTCATTGTGTGCCTTGAGTCAGATTCTATGCACTTGTTTTTCATTGTGTGCCTTGGATGGGTCTATGCCTTGTTTTTCATTGTGTTGCCTTGAGTCAGATTCTATGTACTTGTTTTTTTTCATTGTGTGCCTTGAGTCAGAATTCTATGCACTTGTTTTTCATTGTGTGCCTTGAGTCAGATTCTATGCACTTGTTTTTTCATTGTGTGCCTTGAGTCATAGATTCTATGCACTTGTTTTTTCATTGTGTGCCTTGAGTCAGATTCTATGCACTTGTTTTTCATTGTGTGCCTTGAGGTCAGATTCTATGCACTTGTTTTTTTTCATTGTGTGCCTTGAACCCGTTACAATTCTATGCACTTTTGTTTTCATTGTGTGCCTTGAGTCAGATTCTATGCACTTGTTTTTCATTCTTGTGTGCCTTGAGTCAGATTCTATGCACTTGTTTTCATTGTTTGTTGCCTTGAGTCAGATTCTATGCACTTGTTGTTTTTTCATTGTGTACCTTGAGTCAGATTCTATGCACTTGTTTTTCATTGTGTGCCTTGAGTCAGATTCTATGCACTTGTTTTTCATTGTGTGCCTTGAGTCAGATTCTATGTGCTTGTTTTCATTGTGTGCCTTGGTCAGATTCTATGTACTTGTTTTTCATTGTGTGCCTTGAGTCAGATTCTATGCACTTGTTTTCATTGTGTACTTGTAGGTCAAGTTATGCACTTGTTTTTCATTGTGTGCCTTAGGTCAGATTCTATGCACTTGTTTTCATTTATTGTGCCTTAGGTCAGATTCTATGTGCTTGTTTTTCGTGTGTGCCTTGAGTCAGATTCTATGTACTTGTTTTTCATTTGTGTGCCTTGAGTCAGATTCTATATCTTGTTTTTCATTATTGTGCACTTGAAGGGTCAGATTCCATACTTGTTTTCATTTATTATTATTTTGAGTCAGATTCTATGCACTGACTTTCATTATTGTGCCTTGAGTCAGATTCTATGCACTTGTTTTTCATTGTGCCTTGAGTCAGATTCTATGTACTTGTTTTCATTGTGTGCCTTGAGTCAGATTCTATGTACTTGTTTTTCATTGTGTGCCTTGAGTCAGATTCTATGTACTTGTTTTTTCATTGTGTGCCTTGAGTCAGATTCTATGTACTTGTTTTTCATTGTGTGCCTTGAGTCAGATTCTATGCACTTGTTTTTTCGTGTGTATTGCCTTAGAGTCAGATTCTATGTACTTGTTTTTCATTGTGTGCCTTGAGTCAGATTCTATGCACTTGTTTTTCATTGTGTGCCTTAGGTCAGATTCTATGTACTTGTTTTCATTGTGTGCCTTGTGAACAGATTCTACGCACTTGTTTTATTGTGTGCCTTGAGTCAGATTCTATGCCTTGTTTTTTCATTGTGTGCCTTGAGTCAGATTCTATGTACTTGTTTTCATTGCTTCATTGCCTTGAGTCCAATTCTATGCACTTGTTTTCATTATTGTGCCTTGAGTCTAGTTCTATGCTGCTTGTTTTTCATTGTGTGCCTTGAGTCAGATTCATACTTGTTTTTCATTGTGTGCCTTGGGTCAGATTCTATGTACTTGTTTTTCATTGTGTGCCTTGAGTCAGATTCTATGTACTTGTTTTTCATTGTGTGCCTTGAGTCAGTTTACTGCACTTGTTTTTCATTGTGTGCCTTGAGTCAGATTCTATGTACTTGTTTTTTCATTGTGTGCCTTGAGTCAGATTCTATGCACTGATTTTTCCATTGTGTGCCTTGAGTCAGATTCTATGTACTTGTTTTCATTGTGTGCCTTGAGTCAGATTCTATGTACTTGTTTTTCATTGTGTGCCTTGAGTCAGATTCTATGCACTTGTTTTTCATTGTGTGCCTTAGGTCAGATTCTATGTACTTGTTTTCATTGTGTGCCTTGAGTCAGATTCTATGTACTTGTTTTCATTATTGCCTTGAGTCAGATTCTATGTACTTGTTTTCATTATTGTGCCTTGAGTCAGATTCTATGTACTTGTTTTCGACTATGTGCCAGGAGTCAGATTCTTTATGCACTTGTTTTTCATTGTGTGCCTTGGTCAGATTCTATGTACTGTTTTCATTGTGTGCCTTAGGTCAGATTCTATGCATGACTTTCATTATTATTGCCTTGAGTCAGATTCTATGTACTTGTTTTTCATTGTGTGCCTTGAGTCAGATTCTATGTACTTGTTTTCATTGTGTGCCTTGAGTCAGATTCTGTGCCTTGTTTTCATTGTGTGCCTTAGTCAGATTCTATGTACTTGTTTTTTCATTGTGTGCACTTGTATAGAGTCAAGTTATGCACTTGTTTTCATTATTGTGCCTTGAGTCAGATTCTATGTACTTGTTTTCATTGTGTGCCTTAGCAGGTCAGATTCTATGCACTTGTTTTTCATTGTGTGCCTTGAGTCAGATTCTATGCACTTGTTTTTCATTGTGTTAACATGAGTCAGATTCTATGTACTTGTTTTTTCATTGTGTACCTTGAGTCGATTCTACTTCTGCACTTGTTTTCATTGTGTGCCTTGAGTCAGATTCTATGTACTTGTTTTCATTGTGTGCCTTGAGTCAGATTCTATGTACTTGTTTTTCATTGTGTGCCTTGAGTCAGATTCTATGCACTTGTTTTCATTGTGTGCCTTGAGTCAGATTCTATGTACTTGTTTTTCATTGTGTGCCTTGAGTCAGTTTCTATGCACTTGTTTTCATTGTGTGCCTTGAGTCAGATTCTATGTACTTGTTTCATTGTGTGCCTTGGGTAGATTCTATGTACTTGTTTTTCATTGTGTGTGCCTTGAGTCAGATTCTATGCACTTGTTTTCATTGTGTGCCTTGAGTCAGATTCTATGTACTTGTTTTTTCATTGTGTGCCTTGAGTCAGATTCTATGCACTTGTTTTTCATTGTGTGCCTTGAGTCAGATTCTATGTACTTGTTTTCATTGTGCCTTGAGTCAGATTCATATTACTTGTTTTTTCATTTATTGTGCCTTGAGTCAGATTCTATGCACTTGTTTTCATTGTGTGCCTTGAGTCAGATTCTATGTACTTGTTTTTCATTGTGTGCCTTGAGTCAGATTCTATGCACTTGTTTTGCATTGTGTGCCTTGAGTCAGATTCTATTACTTGTTTCTCATTGTGTGCCTTGAGTCAGATTCTATGTATTTTTGTGTGTGCCTTGAGTCAGATTCTATGCACTTGTTTTTCATTATTGTGCCTTGAGTCAGATTCTATGTACTTGTTTTTCATTGTGTGCCTTAGAGTCAGATTCTATGCACTTGTTTTTCATTGTGTGCCTTGGGTCTATGTACTTGTTTTTCATTGTGTGCCTTGAGTCAGATTCTATGTACTTGTTTTTTTCATTGTGTGCCTTGGAGTCAGATTCTGTACTTGTTTTTCATTGTGTGCCTTGAGTCAGATTCTATGCACTTGTTTTTCATTGTGTGCCTTGAGTCAGATTCTATGTACTTGTTTTCATTGTGTGCATGAGTCAGATTCTATGCACTTGTTTTTTCATTGTGTGCCTTGAGTCAGATTCTATGTACTTGTTTTTCATTGTGTGCCTTGAGTCAGATTCTATGTACTTGTTTTCATTGTGTGCCTTGAGTCAGATTCTATGCACTTGTTTTTCATTGTGTGCCTTGAGTCAGATTCTATGTACTTGTTTTTCATTGTGTGCCTTGAGTCAGATTCTATGCCCTTCTTTTCATTATTATTGCCTTGAGTCAGATTCTATGTACTTGTTTTTTCATTGTGTGCCTTGGTCAGATTCTATGCACTTGTTTTTTTCATGTGTATTACTTTTGAGTCAGATTCTATGTACTTGTTTTCATTGTGTGCACTGAGTCAGATTCTATGTACTTGTTTTTCATTGTGTGCCTTGAGTCAGATTCTATGCACTTGTTTTTCATTATTGCCTTGAGTCAGATTCTATGTACTTGTTTTCATTTATTGCCTTGAGTCAGATTCTATGCCTTGTTTTTCATTGTGTGCCTTGATTGATTCTCTTTTTATTTTTTTCATTGTGTGCCTTGAGTCAGATTCTATGTACTTGTTTCATTGTGTGCCTTGAGTCAGATTCTATACTTGTTTTTCATTATTGTGCCTTGGTCAGATTCTATGTACTTGTTTTTTCATTGTGTGCCTTGAGTCAGATTCTATGTACTTGTTTTCATTGTGTGCCTTGAGACAGATTCTATGTACTTGTTTTCATTGTGTGCTGGAGTCAGATTATGTACTTGTTTTTTCATTGTGTGCCTTGAATAGATTCTATGCACTTGTTTTCATTGTGTGCCTGGAAGGTCAGATTCTATGTACTTGTTTTCATTGTGTGCCTTGAGTCAGATTCTATGCACTTGTTTTTCATTATTGTTAGCAGGTCAGATTCTATGTACTTGTTTTCATTGTGTGCCTTGAGTCAGATTCTATGTACTTGTTTTTTCATTTATTGTTGCTTTAGGTCAGTTGCCCTTGTTTTCATTGTGTGCCTTGAGTCAGATTCTATGTACTTGTTTTTTTCATTGTGTACCTTGAGTCAGATTCTATACTTGTTTTCATTATTGGTATGCCTTGAGTCCAATTCTATGTACTTGTTTTCATTGTGTGCCTTGAGTCAGATTCTATACTTGTTTTCATTGTGTGCCTTGAGTCAGATTCTATGCACTTGTTTTCATTGTGTGCCTTGAGTCAGATTCTGTACTTGTTTTCATTGTGTACTTGAGTCAGATTCTATACTTGTTTTTCATTGTGTGCCTTGAGTCAGATTATGTACTTGTTGTTTCATTGTGTGCACTTGAGTCAGATTCTATGTACTTGTTTTCATTGTGTGCCTTGAGTCAGATTCTATACACTTGTTTTCATTCATGTGCCTTGAGTCAGATTCTATGTACTTGTTTCATTGTGCCTTGAGAATTAGATTCTATACACTTGTTTTCATTGTGTGCCTTGGAGTCGATTCTATGTACTTGTTTTTCATTATTGTGCCTTGAGTCTGAAGATTCATGTACTTGTTTTTCATTGTGTGCCTTAATAGATTAGATTCTATGCACTTGTTTTTTTCATTGTGCCTTGGTCAGATTCTATGCTTGTTTTCTACATTGTGTGCCTTGAGTCAGATTCTATACACTTGTTTTCATGTGTGCAGGTCAGATTCTATGTACTTGTTTTTTCATTGTGTGCCTTGAGTCAGATTCTATGTACTTGTTTTTTCATTTATTTTTGAGTCAGATTCTATGCACTTGTTTTTCATTATTATTGCCTTGAGTCAGATTCTATGTACTTGTTTTTCATTGTGTGCCTTGAGTCAGATTCTATACATGACTTTTCATTGTGCCTTAAGGTCAGATTCCTGTACTTGTTTTTCATTGTGTACTGTAGGTCAGATTCTATGTACTTGTTTTTCATTGTGTGCCTTGAGTCAGATTCTATGCACTTGTTTTTCATTGTGTGCCTTGAGTCAGATTCTATGTACTTGTTTTTTTCATTGTGTGCCTTGAGTCCAGATTCTATGCACTTGTTTTCATTGTGTGCCTTGAGTCAGATTCTATGTACTTGTTTTCATTGTGTGCTTAAAATTGAATTCTATGTACTTGTTTTTCATTGTGTACCTTGAGTCAGTTCTGTCATGTACTTGTTTTCATTTGTGTGCCTTGAGTCAGATTCCATATGCACTTGTTTTCATTGTGTGCCTTGAGTCAGATTTCTGCCTTGTTTTTCATTGTGTACTTGAGTCAGATTATGCACTTATTTTCATTATTGTGCATAGAGTCAGATTCTATGTACTTGTTTTTTTGTTGTTGTGCCTTGAGTCAATTCTATGTACTTGTTTTTTTCATTGTGTGCCTTGAGTCCCAGATTCTATGCACTTGTTTTTTTTCGTGTGTGCCTTGAGTCAGATTCTATGCACTTGTTTTCATTGTGTGCCTTGAGTCAGATTCTATGTACTTGTTTTTCATTGTGTGCCTTGAGTCAGATTCTATGTACCCATTTTCATTGTGTGCCTTGAGTCAGATTCTATGTACTTGTTTTCATTGTGTGCCTTGAGTCAGATTCTATGCACTTGTTTTCATTGTGTGCCTTGAGTCAGATTCTATGCACTTGTTTTCATTGTGCCTTGAGTCAGATTCTATGTACTTGTTTTTCATTGTGTGCCTTAGTCAGATTCTATGTACTTGTTTTTGTTTATTGTGCCTTAGGTCAGATTCTATGTACTTGTTTTTCATTGTGTGCCTTGAGTCAGATTCTATGCACTTGTTTCATTGTGTGCCTTGGAGTCAGATTCTATGCACTTGTTTTTTCATTGTGTGCCTTGGTCAGATTCTATGTACTTGTTTTCATTGTGTGCCTTGAGTCAGATTCTATGTACTTGTTTCATTGTGTGCCTTTAGTCAGATTCTATGTACTTGTTTTTCATTGTGTGCCTTGAGTCAGATTCTATGCACTTGTTTTTCATTGTGTGCCTTGAGTCAGATTCTATACTTGTTTTCATTGTGTGCCTTGAGTCAGATTCTATGTACTTGTTTTCATTATTGCCTTAGTCAGATTCTATGCACTTGTTTTTCGTGTGTGCCTTGAGTCAGTTCCTATGTACTTGTTTTTCATTGTGTGCCTTAGTCCAGATTCATGTACTTGTTTTCATTGTGTGCCGGAGTCAGATACTATGTACTTGTTTTCATTGTGTGCCTTGAGTCAGATTCTATGTACTTGTTTTTTCATTGTTGCCTTGAGTCAGATTCTATGTACTTGTTTTTCATTGTGTGCCTTAGTCCAGATTCTATGTACTTGTTTTTCATTGTGTGCCTGGAGTCAGATTCTATGCACTTGTTTTTCATTATTGCCTTGAGTCAGATTCTATGTACTTGTTTTTTCATTGTGTGCCTTGAGTCAGATTCTATGCACTTGTTTTTCATTGTGTGCCTTGGAGTCAGATTCTATGTACTTGTTTTTCATTGTGTGCCTTGGAATTAGATTCATCTTGCTTGTTTTTCATTATTTAGCATGAGTCAGATTCTATGCACTTGTTTTCATTGTGTGCCTTGAGTCAGATTCTATGTACTTGTTTTCATTGTGTGCCTTGAGTCAGATTCTATGTACTTGTTTTTCATTGTGTGCCTTGGTGGGTCTATGCACTTGTTTTTTTCATTATTATAGCCAGGTCAGTTCTAGCTTGTTTTTCATTATTGCCTTGCTAGATTAGATTCTATGCACTTGTTTTCATTGTGTGCCTTAGAGTCAGATTCTATGTACTTGTTTTTCATTGTGTGCCTTGAGTCAGATTCTATGTACTTGAGAACTTTTCATTGTGTGCCTTGAGTCAGATTCTATGCACTTGTTTTTCATTGTGTGCCTTGGTCAGATTCTATGTACTTGTTTTTCATTGTGTGCCTTGAGTCAGATTCTATGTACTTTGTTTTTCATTGTGTGCCTTGAGTCAGATTCTATGCACTTGTTTTCATTGTGTGCCTTGAGTCAGATTCTATGTACTTGTTTTTCATTGTGTGCCTTGAGTCAGATTCTATGTACTTGTTTCATTGTGTGCCTTGAGTCAGATTCTATGCACTTGTTTTTCATTGTGCCTTGAGTCAGATTCTATGTACTTGTTTTCATTGTATTGCCTTGGTCAGATTCTATGCACTTGTTTTTCATTGTGTGCCTTGAGTCAGATTCTATGTTGCTTGTTTTCATTGTGTGCCTTGAGTCAGATTCTATGCACTTGTTTTCATTATTCCTGTGAGTCAGATTCTATGTACTTGTTTTCATTGCCTTGGAGTCAGATTCTATACTTGTTTTCATTGTGTGCCTTGAGTCAGATTCTATGCCTTGTTTTTCATTGTGTACTTGTAGGTCAGATTCTATGCACTTGTTTTCATTGTATTACTTGTAGGTCAGAATTCTAACTCTTGTTTTCGTGTGTGCCTTGAGTCAGATTCCTTCAACTTGTTTTTTTCATTGTGTGCCTTGAGTCAGATTCTATGTGCTTGTTTTTTCATTGCCTTGAGTCAGATTCTATGTACTTGTTTTCATTGCAGTACTTGCCTTGAGTCAGTTATGCTTGAAAATTTTTTCATTATTGTGCCTTGAGTCAGATTCTATGCACTTGTTTTCATTGTGTGCCTTGAGTCAGATTCTATGTACTTGTTTTCATTGTGTGCCTTGGAGTCAGGTCTACCACTTGTTTTTTCATGTGTGCCTTGAGTCAGATTCTATGTACTTGTTTTTCATTGTGTGCCTTGAGTCAGATTCTATTACTTGTTTTTCATTGTGTGCCTTGAGTCAGATTCTATGTACCTTTTTCATTGACTGCCTTGATCAGATTCTATGCACTTGTTTTCATTGTGTGCCTTGAGTCAGATTCTATGTACTTGTTTTCATTGTGTGCCTTGGTCAGATTCTATGTACTTGTTTTCATTGTGTGCCTTGAGTCAGATTCTATGCACTTGTTTTTTCCATTATTGTGCCTTGAGTCAGATTCTATGCTTGTTTTTTCGTGTGTGCCTTGAGTCAGATTCTATGTACTTGTTTTCATTGTGTGCCTTGAGTCAGATTCTATGCACTTGTTTTTCATTGTGTGCCTTGAGTCAGATTCTATGTACTTGTTTTTCATTGTGCCTTGAGTCAGATTCTATGTACTTGTTTTTCATTGTGTGCCTTGAGTCAGATTCTATGCACTTGTTTTTCATTGTGTGCCTTGAGTCAGATTCTATGTACTTGTTTTTCATTGTGTGCCTTGAGTCAGATTCTATGTACTTGTTTTTTCATTGTGTGCCTTGAGTCAGATTCTATACTTGTTTTCATTATTGTCCTTGCTGAGTCAGATTCTATGTACTTGTTTTTCATTGTGTGCCTTGAGTCAGATTCTATGTGCATTTTTCATTATTGTGCAGCAGATCAGATTCTATGTACTTGTTTTTTTCATTGTGTGCCTTGAGTCAGATTCTATGCACATGTTTTTCGTGTGTGCCTTGAGTCAGATTCTATGCACTTGTTTTCGTGTACCTTGAGTCAGATTCTATGTACTTGTTTTCATTTGTGTGCCTTGAGTCAGATTCTATGTACTTGTTTTTTCGTGTGTGCCTTGAGTCAGATTCTATGTACTTGTTTTTCATTGTGTGCCTTGAGTCAGATTCTATGTACTTGTTTTTCATTGTACTGCAGATTAAGATTCACTTGTTTTTGTGTGTGCCTTGAGTCAGATTCTATGTACTTGTTTTTTCATTGTGTGCCTTGAGTCAGATTCTATGTACTTGTTTTTCATTGTGTGCCTTGAGTCAGATTCTATGTACTTGTTTTCGCTGTGTGCCTTGGAGTCAGATTCTATGTACTTGTTTTCATTGTGTGCCTTGGAGTCAGATTCTATATGCTTGTTTTCATTGTGTGCCTTGAATTGATTATGTACTTGTTTTCATTGTGTGCCTTGAGTCAGATTCTGTCTTGTTTTCATTGTGTGCCTTGAGTCAGATTCTATGTACTTGTTTTTTCATTGTGTGCCTTGGAGTCAGGAATTCCTATGCACTTGTTTTCATTGTGTGCCTTGAGTCAGATTCTATGTACTTGTTGTTCATTGTGTGCCTTGAGTCAGATTCTATGTACTTGTTTTTCATTGTGTGCCTTGAGTCAGATTCTATGCACTTGTTTTCATTGTGTGCCTTGAGTCAGATTCTATGTACTTGTTTTTCGATTTCTCCTTCTTGTTTTCATTATTATTTTGAGTCAGATTCTATGTACTTGTTTTTCATTGTGTGCCTTAGTCAGATTCTATGTACTTGTTTTCAGTTGTATTGCCTTGAGTCAGATTCTATGCTTCTGTTTTCATTGTGTGCCTTGAGTCAGATTCTATATGCTTGTTTTCATTGTGTGCCTTGAGTCAGATTCTATGTGCTTGTTTCATTGTGTGCCTTGAGTGGGTCTATGTACTTGTTTTTCATTGTGTGCCTTGAGTCAGATTCTATGTACTTGTTTTTTTTTCATTTGCTGTGCCTTGAGTCAGATTATGTACTTGTTTTTCATTGTGTGCCTTGGTCAGATTCTATGTACTTGTTTTTCATTGTTGTGCATATGAGTCAGATTCTATGTACTTGTTTTTCATTGTGTGCCTTAAGGTCAGATTCTATGTACTTGTTTTCATTGTGTGCCTTGAGTCAGATTCTATGTACTTGTTTTCATTTGTGTTTTGAGTCAGATTCTATGTACTTGTTTTTCATTATTGTGCCTTGAGTCAGATTCTATGTACTTTGTTTCATTGTGGCTGCAGGTCAGATTCTACTGTACTTGTTTTCATTTATTGTGCCTTGAGTCAGATTCTATGTACTTGTTTTTCATTGTGTGCCTTGAGTCAGATTCTATGTACTTGTTTTTCATTGTGTGTGCCTTGAGTCAGATTCTATGTACTTGTTTTCATTGTGTGCCTTGAGTCAGATTCTATGCACTTGTTTTTTCATTATTATTGCCTTGAGTCAGATTCTATGCTACTTGTTTTTCATTTGTTATTATTGCCTTGGTCAATTCTATGTACTTGTTTTTCATTGTGTGCCTTGAGTCAGATTCTATGCACTTGTTTTTCATTGTGTGCCTTGGGTCAGATTCTATGCACTTGTTTTCATTTGTGTGCCTTGAGTCAGATTCTATGTACTTGTTTTTTCATTGTGTGCCTTGAGTCAGATTCTATGCACTTGTTTTCATTGTGTGCCTTGAGTCAGATTCTATGCACTTGTTTTTCATTGTGTGCTTTTGAGTCAGATTCTATGTACTTGTTTTTCATTGTGTGCCTTGAATTGAGATATACTTGTTTTTTCATTTGTATGCCTTAGTCAGATTCTATGCACTTGTTTTCATTATTGTGCCTTGAGTCAGATTCTATGCACTTGTTTCTGTTGTGTGCCTTGAGTCAGATTCTATGTACTTGTTTTTTTCATTGTGTGCCAGGTCAGATTCTATGAACTTGTTTTTCATTGTGTGCCTTGAGTCAGATTCTATGCACTTGTTTTTTTTCATTGTGTCTTTTTTAGATTAGTTCTATGCACTTGTTTTTCATTGTGTGCCTTGGAGTCAGATTCTACCTTGCACTTGTTTTCATTGTGTGCCTTGGTCAGGTCTATGCACTTGTTTTTCATTGTGTGCCTTGAGTCAGATTCCTTGCACTTGTTTTCATTGTGTGCCTTGAGTCAGATTCTATGTACTTGTTTTTTTCATTGTGTGCCTTATGAGTCAGATTCTATCTTTTTGTTTTTTCATTGTGTGCCTTGAGTCAGATTCTATGCACTTGTTTTCATTTATTATTGCCCTTGAGTCAGATTCTATGCCTTGTTTTTCATTGTGTGCCTTGAGGTCAGATTCTATGCACTTGTTTTTTCATTGTGTGCCTTGAGTCAGATTCTATGCACTTGTTTTTCATTGTGTGCCTTGAGTCAGATTCTATGCACTTGTTTTTCATTATTGCCTTGAGTCAGATTCTATGTACTTGTTTTTCATTGTGTGCCTTGAGTCAGATTCTATGCTTGTTTTTTCATGTGTGCCTTGAGTCAGATTCTATGCACTTGTTTTCATTGTGTGCCTTGGTCAGATTCATCTTGTTTTCATTATTGTGCCTTTGTGTCAGATTCTATGCACTTGTTTTCATTTATTGTGCCTTGAGTCAGATTCTATGCACTTGTTTTCATTATTGTGCCTTGAGTCAGATTCTATGCACTTGTTTTCATTGTGTGCCTTGAGTCGATTCTATGCACTTGTTTTCATTATTGTGCCTTGAGTCAGATTCCTGCACTTGTTTTTCATTGTGTGCCTTGGAGTCAGATTCTATGCACTTGTTTTCGTGTACCTTGAGTCAGATTCTATGCACTTGTTTTTCATTGTGTGCCTTGAGTCAGATTCTATGCTTGTTTTTCATTGTGTGCCTTGGAGTAGATTCTAGCATTTTCATTGTGTGCCTTGAGTCAGATTCTATGCACTTGTTTTTCATTGTGTGCCTTGAGTCAGATTCTATGCACTTGTTTTCATTATTGTGCCTTGAGTCAGATTCTATGCACTTGTTTTTCATTGTGTGCCTTGGAGTCAGATTCTATGCACTTGTTTTTCATTGTGTGCCTTGAGTCAGATTCTATGTACTTGTTTTTCATTGTGTGCCTTGAGTCAGATTCTATGTACTTGTTTTCATTGTGTGCCTTGAGTCGAATTCTATGCACTTGTTTTCATTGTGTGCCTTGAGTCAGATTCTATGCACTTGTTTTTCATTGTGTGCCTTGGTCAAGATTCTATGCACTTGTTTTCATTGTGTGCCTTGAGTCAGGTCATGCACTTGTTTTCCATTAGTGCCTTGAGTCAGATTCTATGCACTTGTTTTCATTGTGTGCACTTGAGTCAGATTCTATGCACTTGTTTTTTCATTGTGTTGCCTTGGTCAGATTCTATGCACTTGTTTTCATTGTGTGCCTTGGTGAGATTCTATGCACTTGTTTTTCATTGTGTGCCTTGAGTCAGATTCTATGTACTTGTTTTTCATTGTGTGCCCCTTGAGTCAGATTCTATGCACTTGTTTTTCATTATTATTGTGAGTCAGATTCTATGCACTTGTTTTTCATTGTGTGCCTTGAGTCAGATTCTATGCACTTGTTTTTTTCATTATTGTGCCTTGAGTCAGATTCTATGCACTTGTTTTCATTGTGTGCCTTGAGTCAGATTCTATGCACTTGTTTTTCATTGTGTGCCTTGAGTCAGATTCTATGCACTTGTTTTCATTGTGTGCCTTGAGTCAGATTCTATGCACTTGTTTTCATTGTGTGCCTTGAGTCAGATTCTATGCACTTGTTTTTTCATTGTGTACCTTGAGTCAGATTCTATGCTGCCAGTACTGTGTGTGCCTTGAGTCAGATTCTGTACTTGTTTTTTTCATTGTGTGCCTTGGTCAGATTCTATGCACTTGTTTTCATTGTGTGCCTTAGGTCAGATTCTATGCACTTGTTTTTTTTCATTGTGGCCTTGAGTCAGATTCTATGCACTTGTTTCATTGTGTGCCTTGAGTCAGATTCTATGTACTTGTTTTTCATTGTGTGCCTTATGAGTCAGATTCTATGCACTTGTTTTTCATTGTGTACTTGAGTCAGATTCTATGCACTTGTTTTTCATTGTGTGCCTTGAGTCAGATTCTATGCACTTGTTTTCATTGTGTGCCTTGAGTCAGATTCTATACCTTGTTTTTCGTGTGCCTTGAGTCAGATTCTGTATACTTGTTTTTCATTATTGCCTTAGTCAGATTCTATGCACTTGTTTTTCATTGTAAGTGCTGTGGTCAGATTCTATGCACTTGTTTTTCATTATTGTGCCTTGAGTCAGATTCTATGTACTTGTTTTTTTTTCATTTATTGTGCCTTGAGTCAGATTCTATGTACTTGTTTTTCATTGTGTGCCTTGAGTCAGATTCTATGCACTTGTTTTCATTATTATTGCCTTGAGTCAGATTCTAGCTACTTGTTTTTCATTATTATTGCCTTGAGTCAGATTCCTATGCACTTGTTTTTCATTGTGTGCCTTGAGTCAGATTCTATGCACTTGTTTTTCATTGTGTGCCTTGAGTCAGATTCTATGTACTTGTTTTCATTTATTGTGCCTTGAGTCAGATTCTATGTACTTGTTTCATTGTGTGCCTTGAGTCAGATTCTATGCACTTGTTTTTCATTGTGTGCCTTGAGTCAGATTCTATGCACTTGTTTCATTGTGTGCCTTGAGTCAGATTCTATCACTTGTTTTCATTGTGTGCCTTGAGTCAGATTCTATGTACTTGTTTTTCATTGTGCCTTGAGTCAGATTCTATGCACTTGTTTTCATTTGTGTGCCTTGGTCAATTCTATGCACTTGTTTTTCATTGTACTTGTGAGTCAGATTCTATGCACTTGTTTTCATTGTGTGCCTTGAGTCAGATTCTATGCACTTGTTTTTCATTGTGTGCCTTGAGTCAGATTCTATGCACTTGTTTTTCATTGTGCCTTGAGTCAGTTCTATGTACTTGTTTTTCATTGTGTGTGCCTTGAGTCAGATTCTATGCACTTGTTTTTCATTGTGTTACTGAGTCAGATTCTATGCACTTGTTTTCCATTGTGCCTTGAGTCAGATTCTATGCACTTGTTTTCGTGTGTGCCTTGATGCAGATTCTATGTGCCTTTCATTGTGTGCCTTGAGTCAGATTCTATGTACTTGTTTTCATTGTG
This sequence comes from Ascarosepion bandense, assembly GCA_037127315.1. Taxonomy (NCBI): domain Eukaryota; kingdom Metazoa; phylum Mollusca; class Cephalopoda; order Sepiida; family Sepiidae; genus Ascarosepion; species Ascarosepion bandense. The sequence continues at coordinate 26,785 of JBBBDQ010024403.1, forward strand.
TGCCTTGGAGTCAGATTCTATGCACTTGTTTTTTTCGTGTGTGCCTTGGTCAGATTCTATGCACTTGTTTTTGTTGTGTGCTTTGAGTCAGATTCTATGCACTTCTTTTTTCATTGTGTGCCTTGAGTCAGATTCTATGCACTTGTTTTTTTCATTGTGTACCTTCAAATTGAATTCTATGCACTTATTTTCAATGCTTATTACTTGTAAGGTCAGATTCTATGCACTTGTTTTTCATTGTGTGCCCTTGAGTCAGATTCCTTCACTTGCTTTCATTGTGTGCCTTAGTCAGATTATGCACTTGTTTTCATTGTGTGCCTTGAGTCAGATTCTATGCACTTGTTTTCATTGTGTGCCTTGAGTCAGATTCTATGCACTTGTTTTCATTGTGTGCACCCAAGGTCAGATTATGCACTTGTTTTTTCATTGTGTGCCTTAGGTCAGATTCTATGTACTTGTTTTTTCATTGTGACATATGCACTTGTTTTCATTATTGTGCCTTGAGTCAGATTCTATGTACTTGTTTTTATTTATTGTGCCTTGAGTCAGATTCTATGCTTGTTTTCATTGTGTGCCTTGAGTCAGATTCTATGTACTTGTTTTTCATTGTGTGCCTTGAGTCAGATTCTATGTACTTGTTTTTCATTGTGTGCCTTGAGTCTGAATTCTACTTGTTTTTCATTGTGTGCCTTGAGTCAGATTCTATGTACTTGTTTTCATTGTGTGCCTTGGTCAGATTCTATGTACTTGTTTTTCATTGTGCCTTGAGTCAGATTCTATGCACTTGTTTTTCATTGTGTGCCTTGAGTCAGATTCTATGCACTTGTTTTTCATTGTGTGCCTTGAGTCAGATTCTGTACACTTGTTTTCATTGTGTGCCTTGAGTCAGATTCTATGCACTTGTTTTTTCATTGTGTGCCTTGAGTCAGATTCTATGTACTTGTTTTTCATTGTGTGCCTTGAGTCAGATTCTGTCTTGTTTTCATTGTGTGCCTTGAGTCAGATTCTATGTACTTGTTTTTCATTGTGTGCCTTGAGTCAGATTCTATGTACTTGTTTTCGTGTGTGCCTTGAGTCAGATTCTATGTACTTGTTTTCATTGTGTGCCTTGAGTCAGATTCTATGCACTTGTTTTTTCATTGAGTCAGATTCTATGCACTTGTTTTCATTGTGTGCCTTGAGTCAGATTCTATGCACTTGTTTTTCATTGTGTGCCTTGAGTCAGATTCTATGTACTTGTTTTTCATTGTGTGCCTTGAGTCAGATTCTATGCACTTGTTTTCATTATTATTGCCTTGGAATTGATTCTGTACTTGTTTTCATTGTGTGCCTTGAGTCAGATTCTATGCACTTGTTTTTTTCATTGTGTGCCTTGAGTCAGATTCTGCACTTGTTTTTCATTGTGTGCCTTGAGTCAGATTCTATGTATGTTTCATTGTGTGCCTTGAGTCAGATTCTATGTACTTGTTTTTCATTGTGTGCCTTGAGTCAGATTCTATGCACTTGTTTTTCATTGTGTGCCTTGAGTCAGATTCTATACTTGTTTTTCATTGTGTGCCTTGAGTCAGATTCTATGCACTTGTTTTCATTGTGTGCCTTGAGTCAGATTCTAGCTACTTGTTTTCATTGTGTGCCTTGAGTCAGATTCTATGCACTTGTTTTCATTGTGTGCCTTGAGGTCATTCTATGTGCCACTTTTTTTCATTGTGTGCCTTGGAGTCAGATTCTATGTACTTGTTTTTCATTGTGTGCCTTGAGTCAGATTCTATCTAACTTATTTTTTCCATTGTGTGCCTTGAGTCAGATTCTATGCCTTGTTTTCATTGTGTGCCTTAGTCAGATTCTATGTACTTGTTTTCATTGTGTGCCTTGGAGTCCAGACTCTGTACTTGTTTTCATTGTGTGCCTTGAGTCAGATTCTATGTACTTGTTTTTCATTGTGTGCCTTGGAGTCAGATTCTATGCCTTGTTTTTTCATTTGTGCCTTGAGTCAGATTCTATGTACTTGTTTTTTCATTGTGTGCCTTGAGTCAGATTCTATGCACTTGTTTCATTATTATTGCCTTGAGTCAGATTCTATGTACTTGTTTTTCATTGTGTGCCTTGAGTCAGATTCTATGTACTTGTTTTTCATTGTGTGCCTTGAGTCAGATTCTATGTACTTGTTTTTCATTGTGTGCCTTGAGTCAGATTCTATGTACTTGTTTTTCATTGTGTGCCTTGAGTCAGATTCTATGCACTTGTTTTTATTCAATATTGCCTTAGGTCAGATTCTATGTACTTGTTTTTCATTTGTGTGCCTTGGGAAATTCAGATTCTATGCACTTGTTTTTCATTGTGTACCTTGTGTCAGATTCTATGTACTTGTTTTCATTGTGTGCTTTGAGTCAGATTCTATGTGCACTTGTTTTTCATTGTGTGCCTTGAGTCAGATTCTATGTACTTGTTTTTCATTGTGTGCCTTGAGTCAGATTCTATGTACTTGTTTTCATTATTGTGTAGCAGGTCAGATTCTATGTGCTTGTTTTCATTGTGTGCCTTGAGTCAGATTCTATGTACTTGTTTTCATTGTGTTATATGTAGGTCAGATTCTATGTACTTGTTTTCATTGTGTACCTTGAGTCAATTCTATGTACTTGTTTTTCATTGTGTGCCTTAAGGTCAGATTCTATGCACTTGTTTTTCATTGTGTGCCTTGGGTCAGATTCTATGTACTTGTTTTCATTGTGTCAAACGGAGTCAGATTCTATGCACTTGTTTTTCATTGTCTATTGCCTTGAGTCAGATTCTATGTACTTGTTTTTCATTTATGTGCCTTGAGTCAGATTCTATGTACTTGTTTTTCATTGTGTGCCTTGAGTCAGATTCTATGTACTTGTTTTTCATTGTGTGCCTTGGGTGGAATTCACATACTTGTTTTCATTATGTGCCTTGAGTCAGATTCTATGTACTTGTTTTTCATTGTGTGCCTTGAGTCAGATTCTATGTACTTGTTTTCATTGTGTGCCTTGAGGTGAATTCTATGTACTTGTTTTCATTGTGTGCCTTGAGTCAGATTCTATGTACTTGTTTTTCATTGTGTGCCTTGAGTCAGATTCTGTACTTGTTTTCATTGTGTACCCAGGTCAAAAAGATTCTATGCACTTTTTCATTGTGTGCCTTGAGTCAGATTCTATGTACTTGTTTTCATTGTGTGCCTTGAGTCAGATTCTATGCACTTGTCATTGTGTGCGCGGTCAGATTCTATGTACTTGTTTTTTCATTGTGTGCCTTGAGTCAGATTCTATGTACTTGTTTTTCATTGTGTATGAGTCAGATTCTATGTACTTGTTTTCATTGTGTGCCTTAGTCAGGTCTATGCCTTGTTTTCATTATTGCAGCAAGGTCAGATTCTATGTACTTGTTTTTTCATTGTGTGCCTTGAGTCAGATTCTATGTACTTGTTTTTCATTGTGTACCTTGGAGTCAGATTCTATACTTGTTTTTTCATTGTGTGCCTTGAGTCAGATTCTATATACTTGTTTTTCATTGTGTGCCTTGAGTCAGATTCTATGTACTTGTTTTTCATTGTGTGCCTTGAGTCAGATTCTATGTACTTGTTTTTCATTGTGTGCCTTGAGTCAGATTCTATGCACTTGTTTTTCATTGTGTGCCTTGAGTCAGATTCTATGTACTTGTTTTTCATTGTGTGCCTTGAGTCAATTCTAACACTTGTTTTCATTGTGTGCCTTGAGTCAGATTCTATGTACTTGTTTTTCATTGTGTGCCTTGAGTCAGATTCTATGCACTTGTTTTTTTCATTGTGTGCCTTGAGTCAGATTCTATGTACTTGTTTTTCATTGTGTGCCTTGAGTCAGATTCTATGTACTTGTTTTTTCATTGTGTGCCTTGAGTCAGATTCTATGTACTTGTTTTTTTTTCATTGTGTGCCTTGAGTCAGATTCTATGTACTTGTTTTCATTGTGTGCCTTGAGTCAGATTCTATGTACTTGTTTTCATTGTGTGCCTTGAGTCAGATTCTATGTACTTGTTTTTCATTGTGTATATGAATTGATTCTAATGTACTTGTTTTTTTTTTCATTGTGTGCCTTGAGTCAGATTCTATGCACTTGTTTTTTTTCGTGTGTGCCTTGAGTCAGATTCTATGCACTTGTTTTTCATTGTGTGCCTTGAGTCAGATTCTATGTACTTGTTTTTCATTGTGTGCCTTGAGTCAGATTCTATGCACTTGTTTTTCAATTGTGTGCCTTGAGTCAGATTCTATGCACTTGTTTTCATTGTATTTAAGGTCAGATTCTATGCACTTGTTTTTTTCATTATTGTTACTGTGAGTCAGATTCTATGTACTTGTTTTCATTGTGTGCCTTGGAGTCAGATTCTATGCACTTGTTTTTCATTGTGTGCCTTGAGTCAGATTCTATGCACTTGTTTTTCATTGTGTGCCTTGAGTCAGATTCTATGTACTTGTTTTCATTGTGTGCAGCAGGTCAGATTCTATGAACTTGTTTTTCATTGTGTGCCTTGAGTCAGATTCTATGCCTTGTTTTCATTGTGTGCCTTGAGTCAGATTCTATGCACTTGTTTTTCGTGTGTTAGCAGGTCAGATTCTATGCACTTGTTTTCATTGTGTGCCTTCTGAGTCAGATTCTATGCCTTGTTTCATTGTGTGCTTGTAGGTCAGATTCTGCACTTGTTTTCATTGTGTGCCTTGAGTCAGATTCTATGCACTTGTTTTCATTGTGTGCCTTGAGTCAGATTCTATGCACTTGTTTTTCATTGTGTGCATGGGTGAATTCTATGCACTTGTTTTCATTGTGTGCCTTGGTCAGATTCTATGCACTTGTTTTTCATTGTGTGCCAGGTCAGATTCTATGCACTTGTTTTTCATTGTGTGCCTTGAGTCAGATTCTATGCACTTGTTTTTCATTGTGTGCCTTGAGTCAGATTCTATGCACTTGTTTTTCATTGTGTGCCTTGAGTCAGATTCTATGTACTTGTTTTTCGTGTGACCTTGGAGTCAGATTCTATGCACTTGTTTCATTGTGCCTTGAGTCAGATTCTATGCACTTGTTTTTTCATTGTGTGCCTTGTGTCAGATTCTATGCACTTGTTTTTTTCATTGTGTACACCAGGTCAGATTCTATGCACTTGTTTTTCATTGTGTGCCTTGAGTCAGATTCTATGCACTTGTTTTTTCATTGTGTGCCTTGAGTCAGATTCTATGCACTTGTTTTCATTGTGTGCCTTGAGTCAGATTCTATGCACTTGTTTTTCATTATTGTGCCTTGAGTCAGATTCTTATGCACTTGTTTTTCATTATTATTGCCAAGGTCAGATTCTATGCACTTGTTTTTCATTGTGTGCCTTGAGTCAGATTCTATGTATAGAACACTGTGTGTACCTTGAGTCAGATTCTATGTACTTGTTTTCATTGTGTGCCTTGAGTCAGATTCTACCATCTTGCTTGTTTTTCATTGTGTGCCTTGAGTCAGATTCTATGCACTTGTTTTCATTGTGTGCCTTGAGTCAGATTCTATGCACTTGTTTTCATTGTGTGCCTTGAGTCAGATTCTATGCCTTGTTTTTCATTGTGTGCCTTGAGTCAGATTCTATGTACTTGTTTTCATTGTATTGTACACCTTGAGTCAGATTCTATGTACTTGTTTTTCATTGTGTGCCTTGAGTCCAGATTCTATGCACTTGTTTTCATTGTGTGTGCCTTGAGTCAGATTCTATGCACTTGTTTTCATTGTGTGCCTTGAGTCAGATTCTATGCACTTGTTTTTCATTGTGTGCCTTGAGTCAGATTCTATGTACTTGTTTTCATTTGTGTGCCTTGAGTCAATTCTATGCACTTGTTTTTATTGTGTGCCTTGAGTCAGATTCTATGCACTTGTTTTTCATTTATGTGCCTTGAGTCAGATTCTATGCTTGTTTTTTCATTATTGTTATTGCCTTAGGTCAGATTCTATGCACTTGTTTTTCATTGTGTGCCTTGAGTCAGATTCTATGCACTTGTTTTTTCATTGTGTGCCTTGAGTCAGATTCTATGTACTTGTTTTTCATTGTGTGCCTTGAGTCAGATTCTATGCACTTGTTTTTCATTGTGTGCCTTGAGTCAGATTCTATGCACTTGTTTTTTCATTGTGCCTTGAGTCAGATTCTATACTTGTTTTGTGTGCAGCAGGTCCAGATTCTATGTACTTGTTTTTCATTGTGTGCCTTGAGTCGAATTCTATGTACTTGTTTTCATTGTGTGCCTTGAATCAGATTCTATGCACTTGTTTTCATTGTGTGCCTTGAGTCAGATTCTATGCACTTGTTTTCATTGTGTGCCTTGAGTCAGATTCTATGCACTTGTTTTCATTGTGTGCCTTGAGTCAGATTCTATGCACTTGTTTTTCATTGTGTGCCTTGAGTCAGATTCTGCTTGTTTTCATTGTGTGTGCCTTGAGTCAGATTCTATGCACTTGTTTCATTGTGTGCCTTGAGTCAGATTCTATGCACTTGTTTTTCATTATTGTGCCTTGAGTCAGATTCTATGCACTTGTTTTCCATTTGTGTGCCTTGAGTCAGATTCTATGCCACTTGTTTTCATTGTGTGCCTTGAGTCAGATTCTATGCACTTGTTTTTCATTGTGTGCCTTGAGTCAGATTCTGTACTTGTTTTTCATTATTGCCTTGAGTCAGATTCTATGCCTTGTTTTTCGTGTGTGCCTTGAGTCAGATTCTATGTACTTGTTTTCATTATTGTGCCTTAGAGTCAGATTCTATGCACTTGTTTTTCATTGTGTGCCTTGAGTCAGATTCTATGTACTTGTTTTCATTGTGTGCCTTGAGTCAGATTCTATGTACTTGTTTTTCATTGTGTGCCTTGAGTCAGATTCTATGCACTTGTTTTCATTGTGTGCCTTGAGTCAGATTCTATGTACTTGTTTTTTCATTGTGTGCCTTGAGTCCAGATTCTATGCACTTGTTTTTCATTGTGTGCCTTGAGTCAGATTCTATGTACTTGTTTTCATTGTGTGCCTTGAGTCAGATTCTATGTACTTGTTTTTCATTGTGTGCCTTGAGTCAGATTCTATGCACTTGTTTTTCGTGTGTGCCTTGAGTCAGTTCTATGTACTTGTTTTCATTGTGTGCCTTGAGTCAGATTCTATGCACTTGTTTTCATTGTGTGCCTTAGATTAGATTCTATGTACTTGTTTTTTTTTTTTTCATTGTGTGCCTTGAGTCAGATTCTATGTACTTGTTTTTTCATTGTGTGCCTTGAGTCAGATTCTATGCACTTGTTTTTCATTGTGTGCCTTGAGTCAGATTCTATGTACTTATTTTCATTATTGTGCCTTGAGTCAGATTCTATGCACTTGTTTTTCATTGTGTACTTTTAGTCCAGATTCTATGTACTTGTTTTTCATTGTGTGCCTTGAGTCAGATTCTATGTACTTGTTTTTCATTGTGTACCTTGAGTCAGATTCTATGCACTTGTTTTCATTGTGTGCCTTGAGTCAGATTCTATGTACTTGTTTTTCATTGTGTGCCTTGAGTCAGATTCTATCCTTGTTTTTCATTGTGTGCCTTGAGTCAGATTCTATGTACTTGTTTTTCATTGTGTGCCTTGAGTCAGATTCTATGTACTTGTTTTTTTCATTGTGTGCCTTGAGTCAGATTCTATGCACTTGTTTTTCATTGTGTGCCTTGAGTCAGATTCTATGTACTTGTTTTCATTGTGTGCCTTGAGTCAGATTCTATGCACTTGTTTTTCATTGTGTGCCTTGAGTCAGATTCTATGCCTTGTTTTTCATTGTGTGCCTTGAGTCAGATTCTATGTACTTGTTTTTCATTGTGTGTATCAGGTCAGATTCCTATGCACTTGTTTTTCATTGTGTGCACTTGGAGTCAGATTCTATGTACTTGTTTTTCATTGTGTGCCTTGAGTCAGATTCTATGCACTTGTTTTTCATTGTGCCTTAGTCCAGATTCTATGTACTTGTTTTTCATTGTGTGCTGCAAGTGGGTCTAGCTGTACTTGTTTTCATTGTGTACCTTGGTCAGATTCTATGTACTTGTTTTTCAGTATTGTATTGCCTTGAGTCAGATTCTATGCACTTGTTTTTCATTGTGTGCCTTGAGTCAGATTCTATGCACTTGTTTTCATTGTGTGCCTTGAGTCAGATTCTATGCACTTGTTTTTTTTCATTGTGTATGGTCAGATTCTATGTACTTGTTTTCATTGTGTGCCTTGAGTCAGATTCTATGTACTTGTTTTCATTGTGTGCCTTGAGTCAATTCTATGCACTTGTTTTTCATTGTGTGCCTTGAGTCAGATTCTATGCACTTGTTTTTTTCATTATTGCCTTGGTCAGATTCTATGTACTTGTTTTTTCATTGTGTGCACGTTGAATTCTATGTACTTGTTTTTCATTGTGTGCCTTGAGTCAGATTCTATGTACTTGTTTTTCATTGTGTACCTTGAGTCAGATTCTATGCACTTGTTTTTCATTGTATTGTAGGTCAGATTCTATGCACTTGTTTTTCATTGTGTGCCTTGAGTCAGATTCTATGTACTTGTTTTTCATTGTGTGCCTTGAGTCAGATTCTATGTACTTGTTTTTCATTGTGTGCCTTGAGTCAGATTCTATGTACTTGTTTTTCATTGTGTGCCTTGAGTCAGATTCTATGCACTTGTTTTTCATTGTGTGCCTTGAGTCAGATTCTATACCTTGTTTTTTTTTCGTGTGTGCCTTGAGTCAGATTCTATGTACTTGTTTTTTATTGTGTGCCTTGAGTCAGATTCTATCCTTCTTGTTTTTCATTGTGTGCCTTGAGTCAGATTCTATGTACTTGTTTTCATTGTGTGCCTTGAGTCAGATTCTATGCACTTGTTTTCATTGTGTGCCTTGAGTCAGATTCTATGTACTTGTTTTTCATTGTGTGCCTTGAGTCAGATTCTATGTACTTGTTTTTCATTGTGTGCCTTGAGTCAGATTCTATGCACTTGTTTTTTCATTGTGCCTTGAGTCAGATTCTATGTACTTGTTTTTTCATTGTGTGCCTTGAGTCAGATTCTATGTACTTGTTTTTCATTGTGTGCCTTGAGTCAGATACTATGTACTTGTTTTTCATTGTGTGCCTTGAGTCAGATTCTATGTACTTGTTTTTCATTGTGTGCCTTGAGTCAGATTCTATGTACTTGTTTTCCATTGTGTGCCTTGAGTCAGATTCTATGCTTGTTTTTCATTGTGTACCTTGGAGTCAGATTCTATGCACTTGTTTTTCATTGTGTGCCTTGAGTCAGATTCTATGTACTTGTTTTCATTGTGTGCCTTGAGTCAGATTCTATACTTGTTTTTTCATTGTGTGCCTTGAGTCAGATTCTATGTACTTGTTTTTCATTGTGTGCCTTGAGTCAGATTCTATGTACTTGTTTTTCATTGTGTGCCTTGAGTCAAGATTCTATGCACTTGTTTTTCATTATTATTGCCTTGAGTCAGATTCTATGTACTTGTTTTTCATTGTGTGCCTTGAGTCAGATTCTATGTACTTGTTTTTCATTGTGTGCCTTGAGTCAGATTCTATGCACTTGTTTTTTTCATTGTGTGCCTTGAGTCAGATTCTATGTACTTGTTTTTCATTGTGTGCCTTGAGTCAGATTCTATGCACTTGTTTCATTATTGTGCCTTGAGTCAGATTCTATGTACTTGTTTTTTCATTGTGTGCCTTGAGTCAGATTCTATGTACTTGTTTTTTTTCGTGTGTGCCTTGAGTCAGATTCTATGCACTTGTTTTCATTGTGTGCCTTAGTCAGATTCTATGTACTTGTTTTTCATTGTGTGCCTTGAGTCAGATTCTATGTACTTGTTTTCATTGTGTGCCTTGAGTCAGATTCTATGCACTTGTTTTCATTGTGTGCCTTGGAGTCAGATTCTATGTACTTGTTTTTCATTGTGTGCCTTGAGTCAGATTCTATGCCTTGTTTTCATTGTGTGCCTTGAGTCAGATTCTATGCACTTGTTTTCATTATTATTGCCTTGAGTCAGATTCTATGTACTTGTTTTCATTGTGTGCCTTGAGTCAGATTCTATGCACTTGTTTTTCATTGTGTGCCTTGAGTCAGATTCTATGTACTTGTTTTTCATTGTGTGCCTTGAGTCAGGTCTATGCACTTGTTTTTCATTGTGTGCCTTGAGTCCAGATTCTATGTACTTGTTTTTCATTGTGTGCCTTGAGTCAGATTCTATGCACTTGTTTTTCATTGTGTGCCTTGAGTCAGATTCTATGTACTTGTTTTCATTGTGTGCCTTGAGTCCAGATTCTATGCACTTGTTTTTCATTGTGTGCCTTGAGTCAGATTCTATGCACTTGTTTTTCATTGTGTGCCTTGAGTCAGATTCTATGTACTTGTTTCATTGTGTGCCTTGAGTCAGATTCTATGTACTTGTTTTTCATTGTGTGCCTTGAGTCAGATTCTATGTACTTGTTTTTCATTGTGTGCCTTGAGTCAGATTCTATGCACTTATTTTTTCATTGTGTGCCTTGAGTCAGATTCTATGCACTTGTTTTTCATTGTGTGCCTTGAGTCAGATTCTATGTACTTGTTTTTTTCATTGTGTGCCTTGAGTCAGATTCTATGCACTTGTTTTCATTGTGTGCCTTGAGTCAGATTCTATGTACTTGTTTTTCATTGTGTGCCTTGAGTCAGATTCTATGTACTTGTTTTCATTGTGTGCCTTGAGTCAGATTCTATGTACTTGTTTTCATTTGTGTTGCCTTGAGTCAGATTCTATGCACTTGTTTTTTCATTGTGTGCCTTGAGTCAGATTCTATGTACTTGTTTTCATTGTGTGCCTTGAGTCAGATTCTATGTACTTGTTTTTCATTGTGTGCCTTGAGTCAGATTCTATGCACTTGTTTTTCATTGTGTGCCTTGGAGTCAGATTCTATGCACTTGTTTTTTCATTGTGTGCCTTGAGTCAGATTCTATGTACTTGTTTTTCATTGTGTGCCTTGAGTCAGATTCTATGCACTTGTTTTCATTATTGTGCCTTGAGTCAGATTCTATGTACTTGTTTTTCATTGTGTGCCTTGAGTCAGATTCTATGTACTTGTTTTTCATTGTGTGCCTTGAGTCAGATTCTATGCACTTGTTTTTTCATTGTGTGCCTTGAGTCAGATTCTATGTACTTGTTTTCATTTATTATTGCCTTGAGTCAGATTCTATGTACTTGTTTTTCATTGTGTGCCTTGAGGTCAGATTCTATGCACTTGTTTTTCATTGTGTGCCTTGAGTCAGATTCTATGTACTTGTTTTTCATTGTGTGCCTTGAGTCAGATTCTATGTACTTGTTTTTCATTGTGTGCCTTAGGTCTGAATTCTATGTACTTGTTTCATTGTGTGCCTTGAGTCAGATTCTATGCACATGTTTTTTCATTGTGTGCCTTGAGTCAGATTCTATGCACTTGTTTTTCATTATTGTGCCTTGAGTCAGATTCTATGTACTAACCATTGTGTGCCTTGAGTCAGATTCTATGTACTTGTTTTTCATTGTGTGCCTTGAGTCAGATTCTATGTACTTGTTTTCATTGTGTGCCTTGAGTCAGATTCTATGTACTTGTTTTCATTGTGTGCCTTGAGTCAGATTCTATGCACTTGTTTTTCATTGTGTGCCTTGAGTCAGATTCTATGTACTTGTTTTTTTCATTGTGTGCCTTGAGTCAGATTCCTGTGTACTTGTTTTCATTGTGTGCCTTGAGTCAGATTCTATGTACTTGTTTTCATTGTGTGCCTTGAGTCAGATTCTATGTACTTGTTTTTCATTATTGTGCCTTGAGTCAGATTCTATGTACTTGTTTTTCATTGTGTGCCTTGAGTCAGATTCTATGTACTTGTTTTTCATTGTGTGCCTTGAGTCAGATTCTATGTACTTGTTTTCATTGTGTGCCTTGAGTCAGATTCTATGTACTTGTTTTTCATTGTGTGCCTTGAGTCAGATTCTATGCACTTGTTTTTTCATTGTAGTACCTTGAGTCAGATTCTATGTACTTGTTGTTCATTGTACTGAGTCAGATTCTAGCCTTGTTTTTTCATTGTGTTACCTTAAGTCAGATTCTATGCACTTGTTTTTCATTGTGTGCCTTGAGTCAGATTCTGTACTTGTTTTCGTGTGTGCCTTGAGTCGAATTCTATGTACTTGTTTTTCATTGTGTGCCTTGAGTCAGATTCTATGTACTTGTTTTTCATTGTGTGCCTTGAGTCAGATTCTATGTACTTGTTTTTGATTGTGTGCCTTGAGTCAGATTCTATGTACTTGTTTTTTTCATTGTGTGCCTTGAGTCAGATTCTATGTACTTGTTTTCATTGTGTGCCTTGAGTCAGATTCTATGTACTTGTTTTTCATTGTGTGCCTTGAGTCAGATTCTATGTACTTGTTTTTTTTCATGTGCCTTGAGTCAGATTCTATGTACTTGTTTTTCATTGTGTGCCTTGAGTCAGATTCTATGTACTTGTTTTTTCATTGTGTGCCTTGGAGTCAGATTCTATGTACTTGTTTTCATTGTGTGCCTTGAGTCAGATTCTATGTACTTGTTTTTCATTGTGTGCCTTGAGTCAGATTCTATGTACTTGTTTTTCATTATTGCCTTGAGTCAGATTCTATGTACTTGTTTTCATTGTGTGCCTTGAGTCAGATTCTATGTACTTGTTTTTCATTGTGTGCATGAGTCAGATTCTATGTACTTGTTTTTCATTGTGTGCCTTGAGTCAGATTCTATGTACTTGTTTTTCATTGTGTGCCTTGAGTCAGATTCTATGTACTTGTTTTCATTAATGTGCCTTGAGTCAGATTCTATGTACTTGTTTTTCATTGTGTGCCTTGAGTCAGTTCATGCTTGTTTTTCATTGTGCCTTGAGTCAGATTCTATGCACTTGTTTTTCATTGTGTGCCTTGGAGTCAGATTCTATGTACTTGTTTTTTCATTGTGTGCCTTGAGTCAGATTCTATGTACTTGTTTTTCATTGTGTGCCTTGAGTCAGATTCTATGCACTTGTTTTTTCATTGTGTGCCTTGAGTCAGATTCATCTTGTTTTTCATTGTGTGCCTTGAGTCAGATTCTATGTACTTGTTTTTCATTGTGTGCCTTGAGTCAGATTCTATGCACTTGTTTTTTCATTGTGTGCCTTGAGTCAGATTCTATGCACTTGTTTTCATTGTGTGCCTTGAGTCAGATTCTATGTACTTGTTTTCATTGTGTGCCTTGAGTCAGATTCTATGTACTTGTTTTTTCATTGTGTGCCTTGAGTCAGATTCTATGCACTTGTTTTTTTCATTGTGTGCCTTGAGTCAGATTCTATGCACTTGTTTTTTTTCATTGTGTGCCTTGAGTCAGATTCTATGTACTTGTTTTTTCATTTGTGCCTTGAGTCAGATTCTATGAACTTGTTTTTCATTGTGTGCCTTGAGTCAGATTCTATGCACTTGTTTTCATTGTGTGCCTTGAGTCAGATTCTATGCACTTGTTTTTCATTGTGTGCCTTGAGTCAGATTCTATGCACTTGTTTTTCATTGTGTGCCTTGAGTCAGATTCTATGCACTTGTTTTTCATTGTGTGCCTTGGTCAGATTCTATGCACTTGTTTTTCATTGTGTGCCTTGGAGTCAGATTCTATGTACTTGTTTTCATTGTGTGCCTTGAGTCAGATTCTATGTACTTGTTTTTTCATTGTGTGCCTTGAGTCAGATTCTATACTTGTTTTTTCTCATTGTGTGCCAGATTCTATGCACTTGTTTTTCATTGTGTGCCTTGAGTCAGATTCTGTGCACTTGTTTTTTCATTGTGTGCCTTGAGTCAGATTCTATGCACTTGTTTTCATTGTGTGCCTTGAGTCAGATTCTATGCACTTGTTTTTCATTGTGTGCCTTGAGTCAGATTCTATGTACTTGTTTTCATTGTGTGCCTTGAGTCAGATTCTATGTACTTGTTTTTCATTGTGTGCCTTGAGTCAGATTCTATGCACTTGTTTTTCATTATTATTGCCTTGAGTCAGATTCTATGCACTTGTTTTTCGTGTGTGCCTTGTGTCAGATTCTATGCACTTGTTTTTCATTGTGTGCATGAGTCAGATTCTATGCACTTGTTTTCATTGTGTGCCTTGAGTCAGATTCTATGCACTTGTTTTTCATTGTGTGCCTTGAGTCAGATTCTATGCACTTGTTTTCATTGTGTGCCTTGAGTCAGATTCTATGCACTTGTTTTTCATTGTGTGCCTTGAGTCAGATTCCTTGCACTTGTTTTCATTGTGTGCCTTGAGTCAGATTCTATGCACTTGTTTTTCATTGTGTGCCTTGAGTCAGATTCTATGTACTTGTTTTTCATTGTGTGCCTTGAGTCAGATTCTATGTACTTGTTTTTCATTGTGTGCCTTGAGTCAGATTCTATGCACTTGTTTTTCATTGTGTGCCTTGAGTCAGATTCTATGCACTTGTTTTTCATTGTGTGCCTTGAGTCAGATTCTATGCACTTGTTTTTCATTGTGTACTATTGTGCCTTGAGTCAGATTCTATGCACTTGTTTTTCATTGTATTACTTTTGAGTCAGATTCTATGTACTTGTTTTTCATTGTGTGCCTTGAGTCAGATTCTATGTACTTGTTTTCATTTGGTATTGCCTTGAGTCAGATTCTATGCACTTGTTTTTCATTATTGTGCCTTGAGTCAGATTCTATGCACTTGTTTTCATTGTGTGCCTTGAGTCAGATTCTATGCACTTCATTTCAATGTGTGCCTTGAGTCAGATTCTATGCATAGTTTTTTTCATTGTGTGCCTTGAGTCAGATTCTATGCACTTGTTTTTCATTGTGTGCCTTGAGTCAGATTCTATGCACTTGTTTTTCATTGTGTGCCTTGAGTCAGATTCTATGCACTTGTTTTCATTGTGCATAGGTCAGATTCTATGCACTTGTTTTTTCATTGTGTGCCTTGAGTCAGATTCTATGTACTTGTTTTCATTGTAATAACATGAGTCAGATTCTATGCACTTGTTTTCATTGTGTGCCTTGAGTCAGATTCTATGCACTTGTTTTTCATTGTGTGCCTTGATGGGTCTAATACGCTTGTTTTCATTGTGTGCCTTGAGTCAGATTCTATGCACTTGTTTTTCATTGTGTGCCTTGAGTCAGATTCTATGCACTTGTTTTTCATTATTGTGCCTTGAGTCAGATTCTATGCACTTGTTTTTCATTGTGTGCCTTGAGTCAGATTCTATGCACTTGTTTTTCATTGTGTGCCTTGAGTCAGATTCTATGCACTTGTTTTTCATTGTGTGCCTTGAGTCAGATTCTATGCACTTGTTTTTTTTCATTGTGTGCCTTGAGTCAGATTCTATGTACTTGTTTTCATTGTGTGCCTTGAGTCAGATTCTATGCACTTGTTTTTCATTGTGTGCCTTGAGTCAGATTCTATGCACTTGTTTTTCATTGTGTGCCTTGAGTCAGATTCTGGCTAAGCTGTTTTCATTATTGTGCCTTGAGTCCAGATTCTATGTACTTGTTTTCATTGTGTGCCTTGGGTCTCAGATTCTATGCACTTGTTTTTCTGTGTGTGCCTTGGTCAGATTCTATGCCCTTGTTTTCATTGTGTGCCTTGAGTCAGATTCATGCACTTGTTTTTCATTGTGTGCCTTGAGTCAGATTCTATACTTGTTTTCATTGTGCCTTGAGTCAGATTCTATGCCTTGTTTTTCATTGTGTGCCTTGAGTCAGATTCTATGCACTTGTTTTTCATTGTGTGCCTTGAGTCAGATTCTATGCACTTGTTTTCATTGTGTGCCTTGAGTCAGATTCCTGTACTTGTTTTCATTGTGTGCCTTGAGTCAGATTCTATGTACTTGTTTTCATTGTGTGCCTTGAGTGGGTCTATGCCCTTGTTTTCATTGTGCCTTGAGTCAGATTCTATACCTTGTTTCATTGTGTGCCTTGGAGTCAGATTCTATGCACTTGTTTTTCATTGTGTGCCTTGAGTCAGATTCTATGCACTTGTTTTCATTGTGTGCCCCAGGATGCAGATTCTATGTTCCTTTGTTTTTCATTGTGTGCCTTGGTCAGATTCTATGTACTTATTTTCATTGTGTGCCTTGAGTCAGATTCTATGCACTTGTTTTCATTGTGTGCCTTGGTCAGATTCTATGCACTTGTTTCATTGACATGTTACTTGAGTCAGATTCTATGCACTTGTTTTCATTGTGTGCCTTGAGTCAGATTCTATGTACTTGTTTTTCATTGTGTGCCTTGAGTCAGATTCTATGCACTTGTTTTTCATTGTGTGCCTTGAGTCAGATTCTATGCACTTGTTTTCCATTATTGTGCCTTGAGTCAGATTCTGCACTTGTTTTCATTGTGTGCCTTGGAGTCAGATTCTATGCACTTGTTTTTCATTGTGTGCCTTGAGTCAGATTCTATGCACTTGTTTTTCATTGTGTGCCTTGGGTAGATTTCCTATGTACTTGTTTTCATTGTGTGCCTTGAGTCAGATTCTATGCCTTGTTTTTCATTGTGTGCCTTGAGTCAGATTCTATGCACTTGTTTTTCATTGTGTGCCTTGAGTCAGATTCTATGCACTTGTTTTCATTGTGTGCCTTGAGTCAGATTCTATGTACTTGTTTTTTTTTTTTTTCATTGTGTGCCTTGAGTCAGATTCTATGTACTTGTTTTTCATTGTGTGCCTTGATCAGATTCTATGCACTTGTTTTTCATTGTGTGCCTTGAGTCAGATTCTATGCACTTGTTTTTCATTGTGTGCTTTGAGTCAAGATTCTATGCACTTGTTTTTCATTGTGTGCCTTGAGTCAGATTCTATGCACTTGTTTTTCATTGTGTGCCTTGAGTCAGATTCTATGCACTTGTTTTTCATTGTGTGTAGGTCAGATTCTATGCACTTGTTTTCATTGTGTCTCTTGAGTCAGATTCTATGCACTTGTTTTTCATTGTGTGCCTTGAGTCAGATTCTATGCACTTGTTTTTCATTGTGTGCCTTGAGTCAGATTCTATGCACTTGTTTTTCATTGTGTGCCTTGAGTCAGATTCTATGCACTTGTTTTCATTTATTGTGCCTTGAGTCAGATTCTATGCACTTGTTTTCATTATTATTGCCTTGAGTCAGATTCTATGTACTTGTTTTTCATTGTGTGCCTTGAGTCAGATTCTGTCACTTGTTTTCATTGTGTGCCTTGAGTCAGATTCTATGTACTTGTTTTTCATTGTGTGCCTTGAGTCAGATTCTATGTACTTGTTTTCATTGTGTGCCTTGAGTCAGATTCTATGTACTTGTTTTCATTGTGTGCCTTGAGTCAGATTCTATGTACTTGTTTTTCATTGTGTGCCTTGAGTCAGATTCTATGCCACTTGTTTTTCATTATTGTGCCTTGAGTCAGATTCTATGTACTTGTTTTCATTGTGTGCCTTGAGTCAGATTCTATGTACTTGTTTTCATTGTGTGCCTTGAGTCAGATTCTATGCACTTGTTTTTATTGTGTGCCTTGGGAGTCAGATTCTATGCACTTGTTTTTTTCATTGTGTGCCTTAGAGTCAGATTCTATGCACTTGTTTTTCATTGTGTGCCTTGAGTCAGATTCTATGCACTTGTTTTCATTGTGTGCCTTGAGTCAGATTCTATGTACTTGTTTTTCATTGTGTGCCTTGAGTCAGATTCTATACACTTGTTTTTCATTGTGTGCCTTGGGTCAGATTCTATGTACTTGTTTTCATTGTGTGCCTTGAGTCAGATTCTATGTACTTGTTTTTCATTGTGTGCCTTGAGTCAGATTCTATGTACTTGTTTTTCATTATTTTCAATTCAGATTCTATTGCACTTGTTTTTCATTGTGTGCCTTGAGTCAGATTCTATGCACTTGTTTTCATTGTGTGCCTTGAGTCAGATTCTATGCACTTGTTTTTTCATTGTGTGCCTTGAGTCAGATTCTATGTACTTGTTTTTCATTGTGTGCCTTGAGTCAGATTCTATGCACTTGTTTTCATTGTGTGCCTTGAGTCAGATTCTATGTACTTGTTTTTCATTGTGTGCCTTGAGTCAGATTCTATGCACTTGTTTTCATTGTGTGCCTTGAGTCAGATTCTATGCACTTGTTTTTCATTGTGTGCCTTGAGGTGAATTCTATGTACTTGTTTTTCATTGTGTGCCTTGAGTCAGATTCTATGTACTTGTTTTTCATTGTGTGCCTTGAGTCAGATTCTATGCACTTGTTTTCATTGTATTGCCTTGAGTCAGATTCTATGCCTTGTTTTTCATTGTGTGCCTTGGTCAGATTCTATGCACTTGTTTTCATTGTGTTGCACCCGGTCAGATTCTATGTACTTGTTTTTCATTGTGTGCCTTGAGTCAGATTATGCACTTGTTTTTCATTGTGTGCCTTGAGTCAGATTCTATGTACTTGTTTTTCATTGTGTGCCTTGAGTCAGATTCTATGTACTTGTTTTTCATTGTGTGCCTTGAGTCAGATTCTATGTACTTGTTTTTTTCATTGTGTGCCTTGAGTCAGATTCTATGCACTTGTTTTTCATTGTGTGCCTTGAGTCAGATTCTATGTACTTGTTTTTCATTGTGTGCCTTGAGTCAGACTCTATGCACTTGTTTTCATTGTGTGTGCCTTGAGTCAGATTCTATGTATCTTGTTTTCATTGTGTGCCTTGAGTCAGATTCTATGCACTTGTTTTTCATTGTGTGCCTTGAGTCAGATTCTATGTACTTGTTTTCATTGTGCCTTGTGAGTCAGATTCTATGCACTTGTTTTCATTGTGTGCCTTGAGACAGATTCTATGTACTTGTTTTCATTGTGTGCCTTGAGTCAGATTCTATGTACTTGTTTTTTTCGTGTGTGTACAGATTAGTTCTATGTACTTGTTTTTCCTTGTGTACCTTGAGTCAGATTCTATGTACTTGTTTTTCATTGTGTGCCTTGAGTCAGATTCTATGCACTTGTTTTCATTGTGTGCCTTGAGTCAGATTCTATGTACTTGTTTTTCATTGTGTGCCTTGAGTCAGATTCTATGCACTTGTTTTCATTGTGTGCCTTGTGTCAGATTCTATGTACTTGTTTTCATTGTGTGCTTTGAGTCAGATTCTATGTACTTGTTTTTCATTGTGTGCCTTGAGTCAGATTCTATGTACTTGTTTTTCATTTGTGTGCCTTGAGTCAGATTCTATGTGCCATTTTTTCATTGTGTGCCTTGAGTCAGATTCTATGTACTTGTTTTTCATTGTGTGCCTTGAGTCAGATTCTATGTACTTGTTTTTGTGTGTGCCTTGGAGTCAGATTCTATGTACTTGTTTTTTCATTGTGTGCCTTGAGTCAGATTCTATGTACTTATTTTCATTATTGTGCCTTGAGTCAGATTCTATGCACTTGTTTTCATTGTGTGCCTTGAGTCAGATTCTATGTACTTGTTTTTCATTGTGTGCCTTGAGTCAGATTCTATGCACTTGTTTTTCATTGTGTGCCTTGAGTCAGATTCTATGTACTTGTTTTCATTGTGTGCCTTAAGTCAGATTCTATATACTT
>JBBBDQ010024404.1:0-10505 GCA_037127315.1 Ascarosepion bandense
CATACGCTGGTTAATATAATATAAGATTACAGTAAAGTAGCTTCTATGGACATTACTTTTATAGATATTTTGGTTATGGTTGGAAAATACGCTGGTTAGTTATAGAGAAGATTACAGTAAAGTAACTTCTATGTTCATTACTTTTATAGATATTTTGGTTATGGTTGTGATACGCTGGTTAATATAATATAAGATTACAGTAAAGTAGCTTCTATGTTCATTACTTTTATAGATATTTTGGTTATGGTTGTGCATACGCTGGTTAATATAATATAAGATTACAGTAAAGTAACTTCTATAAATGATTACTTTTATAGATATTTTGTTATGGTTGTGCATACGCTGGTTAATATAATATAAGATTACAGTAAAGTAGCTTCTATGTTCATTACTTCTTCTATAGATATTTTGGTTATGGTTGTGCATACGCTGGTTAATATAATATAAGATTACAGTAAAGTAGCTTCTATGGACATTATTTTATAGATATTTTGGTTATGGTTGTGCATACGCTGGTTAATATGAATATAAGATTACAGTAAAGTAACTTCTATGTTCATTACTTTTATAGATATTTTGTTATGGTTGTGCATACGCTGGTTAATATAATATAGATTACAGTAAGTAGCTTCTATGTTCATTACTTTTATAGATATTTTGGTTATGGTTGTGCATACGCTGGTTAATATGAAAGATTACAGTAAAGTAACTTCTATGTTCATTACTTTTATAGATATTTTGGTTATGGTTGTGCATACGCTGGTTAATATAATATAAGATTACAGTAAAGTAACTTCTATGTTCATTACTTTTATGGATATTTTGGTTATGGTTGTGCATACGCTGGTTAATATAATATAAGATTACAGTAAAGTAACTTCTATGTTCATTACTTTTATAGATATTTTGGTTATAGTTGTGCATACGCTGGTTAATATAATATAAGATTACAGTAAAGTATTCTATGTTCATTACTTTTATAGATATTTTGGTTATGGTTGCATACGCTGGTTAATATAATATAAGATTACAGTAAAGTAACTTCTATGTTCATTACTTTTATAGATATTTTGGTTATGGTTGTGCATACGCTGGTTAATATAATATAAGATTTATAAAGTAACTCCTATGTTCATTACTTTTATAGATATTTTGGTTATGGTTGTGCATACGCTGGTTAATTATAATATAAGATTACAGTAAAGTACTTATGTTCATTACTTTTATAGATATTTTGGTTATGGTTGTGCATACGCTGGTTAATATAATTATAAGATTACAGTAAAGTAACTTCTATGTTCATTACTTTTATAGATATTTTGGTTATGGTTGTGCATACGCTGGTTAATACAATATAAGATTACAGTAAAGTAACTTCTATGTTCATTACTTTTATAGATATTTTGGTTATGGTTGTGCATACGCTGGTTAATATAATATGATTACAGTAGTAGTTTCTATGTTCATTACTTTTATAGATATTTTGGTTATGGTTGTGCATACGCTGGTTAATATAATATAAGATTACAGTAAAGTAACTTCTATGTTCATTACTTTTATAGATATTTTGGTTATGGTTGTGCATACGCTGGTTAATATAATATAAGATTACAGTAAAAGTAGCTTCTATGTTCATTACTTTTATAGATATTTTGGTTATGGTTGTGCATACGCTGGTTAATATAATATATGATTACAAAGAAGTGTTCATGTTCATTACTTTTATATTTTGGTTATGGTTGTGCATACGCTGGTTAATACAATATAAGATTACAGTAAAGTAACTTCGCAAATATGTTCATTACTTTTATAGATATTTTGGTTATGGTTGTGCATACGCTGGTTAATATAATATAAGATTACAGTAAGTAGCTTCTATGTTCATTACTTTTATAGATATTTTGGTTATGGTTGTGCATACGCTGGTTAATATAATATAAGATTACAGTAAAGTAACTTCATGTTCATTACTTTTATAGATATTTTGGTTATGGTTGTGCATATTATTATTTATATGATAAGATTTAGCAGTAAAGTAACTTCTATGTTCATTACTTTTATAGATATTTTGTTATGGTTGTGCATACGTTGGTTAATATAATATAAGATTACAGTAAAGTAACTTCTATGTTCATTACTTTTATAGATATTTTGGTTATGGTTGTGCATACGCTGGTTAATATAATATAAGATTGTAAGTAAAGTAACTTCTATGTTCATTACTTTTATAGATATTTTGGTTATGGTTGTGCATACGCTGGTTAATATAATATAAGATTACAGTAAAGTAACTTCTATGTTCATTACTTTTATAGATATTTTGGTTATGGTTGTGCATACGCTGGTTAATATAATATAAGATTTGTGTGCAGTAAATTTATGTTCATTACTTTTATAGATATTTTGGTTATGGTTGTGCATACGCTGGTTAATATAATATAAGATTACAGTAAAGTAACTTCTATGTTCATTACTTTTATAGATATTTTGCTTATGGTTGTGCATACGCTGGTTAATATAATATAAGATTACAGTAAAGTAACTTCTATGTTCATTACTTTTAGTATATTTGTTATGGTTGTGCGATACGCTGGTTAATATAATATAAGATTACAGTAAAGTAACTTCGCGTTCATTACTTTTATAGATATTTTGTTATGGTTGTGCATACGCTGGTTAATATAATATAAGATTACAGTAAAGTAACTTCTATGTTCATTATTTTATAGATATTTTGGTTATGGTTGTGCATACGCTGGTTAATATAATATACATTACAGTAAAGTAACTTCTATGTTCATTACTTTTATATAGATATTTTGGCTATGGTTGTGCATACGCTGGTTAATATAATATAAGATTACAGTAAAGTAACTTCTATGTTCATTACTTTTATAGATATTTTGGTTATGGTTGTGCATACGCTGGTTAATATAATATAAGATTACAGTAAAGTAGCTTCTATGTTCATTACTTTTATAGATATTTTGGTTATGGTTGTGTGCATACGCTGGTTAATATAATATAAGATTACAGTAAAGTAACTTCTATGTTCATTACTTTTATAGATATTTTGGTTATGGTTGTGTATTACGCTGGTTAATATAATATAAGATTACAGTAAAGTAGCTTCTATGTTCATTACTTTTATAGATATTTTGGTTATGGTTGTGCATACGCTGGTTAATATAATATAAGATTACAGTAAAGTAACTTTCTATGTTCATTACTTTTATAGATATTTTGGTTATGGTTGTGCATACGCTGGTTAATATAATATAAGATTACAGTAAAGTAGCTTCTATGTTCATTACTTTTATAGATATTTTGGTTATGGTTGTGCATACGCTGGTTAATATAATATAAGATTACAGTAAAGTAACTATGTTCATTACTTTTTTTATAGATATTTTGGTTATGGTTGTGCATACGCTGGTTAATATAATATAAGATTACAGTAAAGTAACTTCTATGTTCATTACTTATAGATATTTTGGTTATGGTTGTGCATACTGGTTATAATATAAGATTACAAAGTAACTTCTATGTTCATTACTTTTATAGATATTTGTTATGGTTGTGCATACGCTGGTTAATATAATATAAGATTACAGTAAAGTAGCTTCTATGTTCATTACTTTTATAGATACTTTGGTTATGGTTGTGCATACGCTAGTTAATATAATATAAGATTACAGTAACTTCTATGTTCATTACTTTTATAGATATTTTGGTTATGGTTGTGCATACGCTGGTTAATATAATATAAGATTACAGTAAAGTAGCTTCTATGTTCATTACTTTTATAGATATTTTGGTTATGGTTGTGCATACGCCATTAATATAATATAAGATTACAGTAAAGTAGCTTCTATGTTCATTACTTTTATAGATATTTTGGTTATGGTTGTGCATACGCTGGTTAATATAATATAAGATTACAGTAAAGTAGCTTCTATGTTCATTACTTTACAGATATTCTTAGTTATATTAGCCAATGCTGTAGTTATTATAATGTACATCAATATATACCTATGCTCATTACTTTAGCAGATATTTGTTGCATATCATTAATATAGATATAGACACATATAAAGTAACTTCTATGTTCATTACTTTTATAGATATTTTATATATTGTGCATACGGTTAATATAATATAAGATTACAGTAAAGTAGCTTCTATGTTCATTACTTTTTATGGCTATTTTGTTATGGCGTATACGCTGGTTATAATATAAGATTACAGTAAAGTAGCTTATGTTCATTACTTTTATAGATATTTTGGTTATGGTTGTGTATACGCTGGTTAATATAATATAAGATTACAGTAAAGTAGCTTCTATGTTCATTACTTATAGATATTTTGGTTATGGTTGTGCATACGCTGGTTAATATAATATAAGATTACAGTAAAGTAGCTTCTATGTTCATTACTTTTATAGATATTTTGGTTATGGTTGTAGATACGCTGGTTAATATAATATAAGATTACAGTAAAGGTAACTTCTATGTTCATTACTTTTATAGATATTTTGGTTATGGTTGTGCATACGCTGGTTAATATAATATAAGATTACAGTAAAGTAACTTCTATGTTCATTACTTTTATAGATATTTTGGTTATGGTTGTGTACAATATTGGTTAATATAATATAAGATTACAGTAAAGTAACTTCTATGTTCATTACTTTTATAGATATTTTGTTATGGTTGTGCATACGCTGGTTAATATAATATAAGATTACAGTAAAGTAGTTTATGTTCATTACTTTTATAGATATTTTGGTTATGGTTGTGCATACGCTGGTTAATATAATATATGATTATAGTAAAGAAGTAACTTCTATGTTCATTACTTTTATAGATATTTGGTTATGGTTGTGCATACGCTGGTTAATATAATATAAGATTACAGTAAAGTAGCTTTCATGTTCATTACTTTTATAGATATTTTGTTATGGTTGTGCATACGCTGGTTAATATAATATATTTACAGTAAAGTAACTTCGTTCATTACTTTTATAGATATTTTGGTTATGGTTGTGAGCATACGCTGGTTAATATAATATAAGATTATATAAAGTAACTTCTATGTTCATTACTTTTATAGATATTTTGGTTATGGTTGTGCATACGCTGTTAATATAATATAAGATTACAGTAAAGTAGTCATGTTCATTACTTTTATAGATATTTTGGTTATGGTTGTGCATACGCTGGTTAATATAATATAAGATTACAGTAAAGTAGCTTCTATGTTCATTACTTTTATAGATATTTTGGTTATGGTTGTGCATACGCTGGTTAATATAATATAAGATTACAGTAAAGTAGCTTCTATGTTCATTACTTTTATAGATATTTTGGTTATGGTTGTGCATACGCTGGTTAATATAATATAAGATTACAGTAAAGTAGCTTCTATGGACATTACTTTTATAGATATTTTGGTTATGGTTGTGTATACGCTGGTTAATATAATATAAGATTACAAAGTAACTTCTATGTTCATTACTTTTATAGATATTTTGGGTTATGGTTGTGCATACGCTGGTTAATATAATATAAGATTACAGTAAAGTAGCTTCTCGGCGTTCCATACTTTTATAGATATTTTGGTTATGGTTGTGCATACGCTGGTATTTAATATAATATAAGATTACAGTAAAGTAACTTCTATGTTCATTACTTTTATAGATATTTTGGTTATGGTTGTGCATACGCTGGTTAATATAATATAAGATTACAGTAAAGTAACTTCTATGTTCATTATTTCTTATAGATATTTTGGTTATGGTTGTGCATACGCTGGTTATCATAATATAAGATTATGAAAAAGTAACTTCTATGTTCATTACTTTTATAGATATTTTGGTTATGGTTGTGCATACGCTGGTTAATATATGATTACAGTAAAGCAGTTTCTATGTTCATTACTTTATAGATATTTGGTTATGGTTGCGCATACGCTGGTTAATATAATATAAGATTACAGTAAAGTAGCTTCTATGTTCATTACTTTTATAGATATTTTGGTTATGGTTGTGCATACGCTGGTTAATATAATATAAGATTACAGTAAAGTAGCTTCTGTTCATTACTTTTATAGATATTTTGGTTATGGTTGTGCATACGCTGGTTAATATAATATAGACATATAAGTAGCTCTTATGTTCATTACTTTTATAGTATATTTGCTATGGTTGTGTACATTGGTTAATATAATATAGATTATTATAAAGTAACTTCTATGTTCATTACTTTTATAGATATTTTGGTTATGGTTGTGCATACGCTGGTTAATATAATATAAGATTACAGTAAAGTAACTTCTATGTTCATTACTTTTATAGATATTTTGGTTATGGTTGTGCATACGCTGGTTAATATAATATAAGATTACAGTAAAGTAACTTATGTTCATTACTTTTATAGATATTTTGGTTATGGCTGGTAATGCCACATATAATATAAGATTACAGTAAAGTAGCTTTCTTATGTTCATTACTTTTATAGATATTTTAAGTTATGGTTGTGCATACGCTGGTTAATATAATATGACACAGTAAAGTAGCTTCTATGTTCATTACTTTTATAGATATTTTGGTTATGGTTGTGCATACGTTGCTAATATAATATAAGATTACAGTAAAGTAACTTCTATGTTCATTACTTTTATAGATATTTTGGTTATGGTTGTGCATACGCTGTCATTATAATATAAGATTACAGTAAAGTAACTTCTATGTTCATTACTTTTATAGATATTTTGGTTATGGTTGTGCATACGCTGGTTAATATAATATAAGATTACAGTAAAGTAGCTCTTATGTTCATTACTTTTATAGATATTTTGGTTATGGTTGTGCATACGCTGGTTAATATAATATAAGATTACAGTAAAGTAGCTTCTATGTTCATTACTTTTATAGATATTTTGGTTATGGTTGTGCATACGCTGGTTAATATAATATAAGATTACAGTAAAGTAACTATGTTCATTACTTTTATAGATATTTTGGTTATGGTTGTGCATACGCTGGTTAATATAATATAAGATTACAGTAAAGTAACTTCTATGTTCATTACTTTTATAGATATTTTGGTTATGGTTGTGCATACGCTGGTTAATATAAGATTACAGTAAAGTAACTTCTATGTTCATTACTTTTATAGATATTTTGGTTATGGTTGTGCATACGCTGGTTAATATAATATAAGATTACAGTAAAGTAACTTCTATGTTCGGCTACTTTTTTATAGATATTTTGGTTATGGTTGTGCATACGCTGGTTAATATAAGATTACAGTAAAGTAACTTCTATGGACATTACTTTTATAGATATTTTGGTTATGGTTGTGCATACGCTGTTAATATAATATAAGATTACAGTAAAGTAGCTTCTATGTTCATTACTTTTATAGATATTTGTTATGGTTGTGCATACGCTGTTAATATAATATAAGATTACAGAAGTAACTTCTATGTTCATTACTTTTATAGATATTTTGGTTATGGTTGTGCATACGCTGGTTAATATAAGATTACAGTAAAGTAACTTCTATGGACATTACTTTTATAGATATTTTGGTTATGGTTGTGCATACGCTGGTTAATATAATATAAGATTACAGTAAAGTAACTTCTATGTTCATTACTTTTATAGATATTTTGGTTATGGTTGTGATGACATGGTTAATATAATATAAGATTACAGTAAAGTAACTTCTATGTTCATTACTTTTATAGATATTTTGTTATGGTTGTGCATACGCTGGTTAATATAATATAAGATTACAACTTTCATGGACATTACTTTTATAGATATTTTGTTATGTTGTGCATACGCTGTTAATATAATATAAGATTACAGTAAAGTAACTTCTATGTTCATTACTTTTATAGATATTTTGGTTATGGTTGTGCATACGCTGGTTAATATAATATAAGATTACAAAGTAGCTTCTATGTTCATTACTTTTATAGATATTTGTTATGTAGTTGTGCATACAATGGTTAATATAATATAAGATTACAGTAAAGTAACTTTCATGTTCATTACTTTTATAGATATTTTGGTTATGGTTGTGCATACGCTGGTTAATATAATATAAGATTACAGTAAAGTAGCTTCTATGTTCATTACTTTTATAGATATTTTGGTTATGGTTGTGCATACGCTGGTTAATATAATATAAGATTACAGTAAAGTAACTTTATGTTCATTACTTATAGATATTTTGGTTATGGTTGTGCATACGCTGGTTAATATAATATAAGATTACAGTAAGTAGCTTCTATGTTCATTACTTTTATAGATATTTTGGTTATGGTTGTGCATACGCTGGTTAATATAATATAAGATTACAGTAAAGTAACTTCTATGGACATTACTTTTATAGATATTTTGGTTATGGTTGTGCATACGCTGGTTAATAATATATTACAGAAGTAACTTCTATGGACATTACTTTTATAGATATTTTACAGGAAGTTGTGCATACGCTGGTTAATATAATATAAGATTACAGTAAAGTAACTTCTATGTTCATTACTTTTATAGATATTTTGGTTAGACAGTATACGCTGGTTAATATAATTATAAGATTACAGTAAAGTAACTTTCTATGTTCATTACTTTTATAGATATTTTGGTTATGGTTGTGCATACGCTGGTTAATACAATATAAGATTACAGTAAAGCAACTTATACCCATTACTTTTATAGATATTTTGGTTATGGTTGTGCATACGCTGCTTAATACAATATAAGATTACAGTAAAGTAACTTCTATGTTCATTACTTTTATAGATATTTTGGTTATGGCTGTGCATACGCTGGTTAATATAATATAGATTACAGTAAAGTAACTTCTATGTTCATTACTTTTTATAGATATTTTGGTTATGGTTGTGCATACGCTGGTTAATATAATATAAGATTACAGTAAAGTAACTTCTATGTTCATTACTTTTATAGATATTTTGGTTATGGTTGTGCATACGCTGGTTAATACAATATAAGATTACAGTAAAGCAACTTCTATGTTCATTACTTTTATAGATATTTTGGTTATGGTTGTGCACATGCTGGTTAATATAATATAAGATTACAGCAGTTAGGTTTATGTTCATTACTTTTATAGATATTTTGGTTATGGTTGTGTACACGCTGGTTAATATAAGATTACAGTAGCATAGTCTTACATTACTTTTATAGATATTTTGGTTATGGTTGTGCATACGCTGGTTAATATAATATAAGATTACAGTAAAGTAGCTTCTCATGTCTATTACTTTTATAGATATTTTGGTTATGGTTGTGCATACGCTGGTTAATATAATATATGATTACAGTAGCAATCCTCTATGTTCATTACTTTTATAGATATTTTGGTGCTATGGTTGTGCATACGCTGGTTAATATAATATAAGATTACAGAAGTAGCTTCTATGTCTATTACTTTTATAGATATTTTGAATATGGTTGTGCATACGCTGGTTAATATAATATAAGATTACAGTAAAGTAACTTCTATGGACATTACTTTTATAGATATTTTGGTTATACAGGCATACGCTGGTTAATATAATATAAGATTACAGTAAAGTAACTTATGTTCATTACTTTTATAGATATTTTGGTTATGGTTGTGCATACGCTGGTTAATACAATATAAGATTACAGTAAAGTAACTTCTATGTTCATTACTTTTATAGATATTTTGGTTATGGTTGTGTATACGTCGGTTAATATAATATAAGATTACAGTAAAGTAGCTTCTATGTTCATTACTTTTATAGATATTTTGGTTATGGTTGTGCATACGCTGGTTAATATAAGATTACAGTAAAGTAACTTCTATGTATTATTACTTTTTTTATAGATATTTTGGTTATGGTTGTGCATACGTTGTGGTTAATATAATATAAGATTACAGTAAAGTAGTTTCTATGTTCATTACTTTTATAGATATTTTACATTAGTTATGGTTGTGCATACGCTGGTTAATATAATATAAGATTACAGTAAAGTAACTTCTATGTTCATTACTTTTATAGATATTTTGGTTATGGTTGTGCATACGCTGGTTAATATAATATAAGATTATGGGCAGTAAAGTAGCTTCTATGTTCATTACTTTTATAGATATTTTGGTTATGGTTGTGCATACGCTGGTTAATATAATATAAGATTACAGTAAAGTAACTTCTATGTTCATTACTTTTATAGATATTTTGGTTATGGTTGTGCATACGCTGGTTAATATAATATAAGATTACAGTAAAGTAGTTTTTATGTTCATTACTTTTATAGATATTTTGGTTATGGTTGTGCATACGCTGGTTAATATAATATAAGATTACAGTAAAATAACTTCTATGTTCATTACTTTATAGATATTTTGGTTATGGTTGTGCATACGCTGGTTAATATAATATAAGATTACAGTAAAGTAGCTTCTATGTTCATTACTTTTATAGATATTTTGGTTATGGTT
>JBBBDQ010024407.1:0-15152 GCA_037127315.1 Ascarosepion bandense
CAGTATTTACGCTGTGTTATAATTTCAAATGAAAGAGAAGGTTCTTTTTTGCTATATTATTATTTCACAAAATTTTTATGTAAAGATATTAATTGTACCCACTTAATCTGGGGAGACTTGATATATATATATATATATATATACACACCACCACCAATTTTGTATCATTATTATTTTTTAGAGAAATGATATTGTACTATTTTTAGTATTATTGCCATGGAGAATTTCAAATGGAAATAATTAAGTTCCTTTACAGCCATACATTGTACCAAGCAATGGTGACACTTACCCACTGTGATCCCAGAAGATCTATATA
The DNA here is from genome assembly GCA_037127315.1 of Ascarosepion bandense. NCBI lineage: Eukaryota > Metazoa > Mollusca > Cephalopoda > Sepiida > Sepiidae > Ascarosepion > Ascarosepion bandense. The sequence goes on from JBBBDQ010024407.1 coordinate 317, forward strand.
TATATATATATATATACCACTACCAGCCAGTAATTTTTAGTATTGTTGTTTTTTAGGAGAAACATATTTCAAAAATTATTTTGTATCATTGCTATGATAATCTCAAATAAAAACAGAAACGTTCTTTGCGATATTACTGTAAAAATTAAAAAATATATAATTTAACCATCGCATCCTAGTAGGTCTATATATATATATATATATACACACACACACCACCAGCCATAATTTTTAGGCCGTTGAGTGCTTTTTTTATATTGATGTATTTCGTACTATTTTCTTTAGTATTTATTGCCAAGTGGATAATTTTTGAAATGAAAATAGAATTTGTCTTCTTTTGTTATTATTACTTTGCAAAATTTTACAAGGGAAATAGTATAATTTACCCATCGCATCCTGTAGATTTGATATATATATATATATATATATATACACACTACCAGCCATAATTTTTAGGCTACGAGCGTTTTTTAGAGGAAATGATGTATTTCGTACTATTTTTAGTATTTATTGCCAAGTGATACCCTAAATGAAAATAGAATGGTTCTTTGTTATTATTACTTTGCAAAATTTTATGTTGTGAAATAGTGATAATTTACCCATCGCATCCTGTAGATTTGATATATATATATATATATATATATACACACTACCAGCCATAATTTTAGGCTGCGAGTGTTTTTTTAGAGGAAATGATGTATTTCGTACTATTTTTAGTATTTATTGCCAAGTGGATAATTCTAAATGAAAATAGAATGGTTCTTTTGTTATTATTACTTTGCAAAAATTTTACAAGGGAAATAGTGATAATTTCACCTATCGCATCCTGTAGATTTGATATATATATATATATATATATATATACACACTACCAGCTATACTTGTATACAGAGTGTTTTTTAGAGAAAATGATGTATTTCGTACTATTTTTAGTATTTAGCTGCCAAGTGGATAATTCTAAATGAAAATAGAATGGTTCTTTTGTTATTAATACTTTTGCAAAATTTTACAAGGAAATAGTGACATAATTCTCATCTATCGTATCCTGTAGATTTGATATATATATATATATATATACACACTACCAGCCATAATTTTTAGCTACGAGTGTTTTTTTAGAGGAATGATGTATTTTGTACTATTTTTAGTATTTATTGCCAAGTGATAATTCTAAATGGAAATAGAATGGTTCTTTTGTTATTATTACTTTGCAAAAATTTTACATAGTGAGTGATAATTTACCCATCGCATCCTGTAGATTTGATATATATATATATATATATATATACACACTACCAGCCATATTTTTAGGCTACGAGTGTTTTTTAGAGGAAATGATGTATTTCGTACTATTTTTAGTATTTATTGCCAAGTAGATAATTCTAAATGAAAATAGAATGGTTCTTTTGTTATTATTACTTTGCAAAATTTTACAAGTGTTAGTGATAATTTACCCATCGCATCCTGTAGATTTGATATATATATATATATATATATATACACACTACCAGCCATTTTTTTAGGCTACGAGTGTTTTTTTAGAGGAAATGATGTATTTCGTACTATTTTTAGCATTTATTGCCAAGTGGAGCAATTCTAAATGAAAATAGAATGGTTCTTTTGTTATTATTACTTTGCAAAATTTTACAAGGGAATAGTGATAATTTACCCATCGCATCCTGTAGATTTGATATATATATATATATATATATATACACACTACCAGCCATAATTTTTAGGCTACGAGTGTTTTTTTAGAGGAAAATGATGTATTTCGTACTATTTTTAGTATTTATTGCCAAGTGGATAATTCTAAATGAAAATAGAATGGTTCCCTTTTGTTATTATTACTTTGAAATTTTACAAGGAAATAGTGATAATTTACCCAATGCATCCTGTAGATTTATATATATATATATATATATATATATATATATATATATACACACTACCAGCCATAATTTTTAGGCTACGAGTGTTTTTTTAGAGGAAATGATGTATTTCGTATTACTTTAGTATTTATTGCTATGGATAATTCTAAATGGAAATAGAATGGTTCTTTTGTTATTATTACTTTGCAAAATTTTACAAGGGAAATAGTGATAATTTACCCATCGCATCCTGTAGATTTGATATATATATATATATATATATATACACACTACCAATAAGTACTTTTAGGGTTGGGCTATGTTTTTTAGAGGAAATGATGTATTTCGTACTATTTTTAGCATTATTGCCAAGTAGATAATTCTAAATGAAAATAGAATGGTTCTTTTGTTATTATTACTTTGCAAAATTTTACAAGTGAAAAGAGGATAATTTACCCATCGCATCCTGTAGATTTGATATATATATATATATATATATATATATACACACTACCAGCCATAATTTAGGCTACGAGTGTTTTTTTAGAGGAAATGATGTATTTCAAATATTTTTAGTATTTATTGCCAAAGTGGATAATTCAAATGAAAATAGAATGGTCTCTTTTGTTATTATTACTTTCTTTGCAAAATTTTACAAGGGAAATAGTGATAATTTACCTATCGCATCCTGTAGATTTGATATATATATATATATATATATATACACACTACCAGCCATAATTTTTAGGCTACGAGTGTTTTTTTAGAGGAAATGATGTATTTCGTACTATTTTTAGTATTTATTGCCAAGTGATAATCTAATGGAAATAGAATGGTTCTTTTGTTATTATTACTTTGCAAAATTTTACAAGGGAAATAGTATAATTACCCATCAGATCCTGTAGATTTGATATATATATATATATATATATATACACATCACTAAAAATATAATTTTTAGGCTACGAGTGTTTTTTAGAGGAAATGATGTATTTCGTACTATTTTTAGTATTTATTGCCAAGTGGATAATTCTAAATGAAAATAGAATGGTTCTTTTGTTATTATTACTTTGCAAAATTTTACAAGGGAAATAGTGATAATTTACCCATCGTATCCGTAGATTTGATATATATATATATATATATATATATACACACTACCAGCTATAATTTTTAGGCTACGAGTGTTTTTTTAGAGGAAATGATGTATTTCGTACTATTTTTAGTATTTATTGCCAAAGTGGATAATTCTAAATGAAAATAGAATGGTTCTTTTGTTATTATTACTTTGCAAAATTTTACAAGGGAAATAGTGATAATTTACCCATCGCATCCTGTAGATTTGATATATATATATATATATATATACACACTACCAGCCATAATTTTTAGGCTACGTAGAGTGTTTTTTAGAGGAAATGATGTATTTCGTACTATTTTTAGTATTTATTGCCAAGTGGATAATTCTAAATGAAAATAGAATGGTTCTTTTGTTATTATTACTTTGCAAAATTTTAAAAGGGAAATAGTGATAATTTACCCATCGCATCCTGTAGATTTGATATATATATATATATATAAATATACACACTACCAGCCATAATTTTTATAGGCTGCGAGTGTTTTTTTAGAGGAAATGATGTATTTCGTACTATTTAGTATTTATTGCCAAGTGGATAATTCTAAATGAAAAATAGAGTTGTCTTTTTGTTATTATTACTTTGCAAAATTTTACAAGGGAAATAGTGATAATTTACCCATCGCATCCTGTAGATTTGATATATATATATATATATATATATACACACTACCAGCCATAATTTTTAGGCTACGAGTGTTTTTTAGAGTGAAAATGATGTATTTCGTACTATTTTAGTATTTATTGCCAAGTGGATAATTCTAAATGAAAAATAGAAATTTGTTCTTTTTTTGTTATTATTACTTTGCAAAAATTTTACAAGGGAAATAGTGATAATTTACCCATCGCATCCTGTAGATTTGATATATATATATATATATATATATATACACACTACCAGCCATAATTTTTAGGCTACGAGTGTTTTTTTAGAGGAAATGATGTATTTCGTACTATTTTTAGTATTTATTGCCAAGTGGATAATTCTAAATGGAAATAGAATGGTTCTTTTGTTATTATTACTTTGCAAAATTTTACAAGGGAAATAGTATAAATTTACCCATCGCATCCTGTAGATTTGATATATATATATATATATATATATACACACTACCAGCCATAATTTTTAGAAGGAGTGTTTTTTAGAGTGAAATGATGTATTTCGTACTATTTTTAGTATTTATTGCCAAGTAGATAATTCTAAATGAAAATAGAATGGTTCTTTTGTTATTATTACTTTGCAAAATTTTACAAGGGAAATAGTGATAATTTACCCATCGCATCCTGTAGATTTGATATATATATATATATATATATATATATACACACTACCAGCCATATAATTTTTAGGCTACGAGTGTTTTAGAGGAAATGATGTATTTCGTACTATTTTAGTATTTATTGCCAAGTGGATAATTCTAAATGAAAATAGAATGGTTCTTTTGTTATTATTACTTTGCAAAATTTTAAGGAAATAGTATAATTTACCCATCGCATCCTGTAGATTTGATATATATATATATATATATATATACACACTACCAGCCATAATTTTTTAGGCTACGAGTGCTTTTTTAGAGGAAATGATGTATTTGTAATTATTTTTTAGTATTTATTGCCAAGTGGATAATTCTAAATGAAAATAGAATGGTTCTTTTGTTATTATTACTTTGCAAAATTTTACAAGGGAAATAGTGATAATTTACCCATCGCATCCTGTAGATTTGATATATATATATATATATATATATATACACACTACCAGCCATAATTTTTAGGCTACGAGTGTTTTTTAGAGGAAATGATGTATTTCGTATTATTTTTAGTATTTATTGCCAAGTGGATAATTCAAATGGAAATAGAATGGTTCTTGTTATTATTACTTTGCAAAATTTTACAAGGGAAATAGTGATAATTTACCCATCGCATCCTGTAGTAGATTTGATATATATATATATATATATATATACACACTACCAGCCATAATTTTTAGGCTACGAGTGTTTTTTAGAGGAAATGATGTATTTTGTACTATTTTTAGTATTTATTGCCAAGGGATAATTCTAAATGGAAATAGAATGGTTCTTTTGTTATTATTAATTTGCAAAATTTTACAAGGTAAATAGTGATAATTTACCCATCGCATCCTGTAGATTTGATATATATATATATATATATATATATACACACTACCAGCCATAATTTTGCGCTACGAGTAGTTTTTTTAGAGGAAATGATGTATTTCGTACTATTTTTAGTATTTTTATTGCCATGGATAATTCTAAATGGAAATAGAATGGTTCTTTGTTATTATTACTTTATAAAATTTTACAAGGGAAATAGTGATAATTTACCCATCGCATCCTGTAGATTTGATATATATATATATATATATATATACACACTACCAGCCATAATTTTTAGGCTACGAGTGTTTTTTTAGAGGAAATGATGTATTTCGTACTATTTTTAGTATTTATTGCCATGGATAATTCTAAATGGAAATAGAATGGTTCTTTTGTTATTATTAATTTGCAAAAATTTTACAAGAAATAGTGATAATTTACCCATCGCATCCTGTAGATTTGATATATATATATATATATATATATACACACTACCAGCCATAATTTTTAGGCTATGTTTTTTTAGAGGAAATGATGTATTTCGTACTATTTTTAGTATTTATTGCCAAGTGGATAATTCTAAATGGAAATAGAATGGTTCTTTTGTTATTATTACTTGCAAAATTTTACAAGGAAATAGTGATAATTTACCCATCGCATCCTGTAGATTTGCGATATATATATATATATATATACATACTACCAGCCATAATTTTTAGCTACGAGTGTTTTTTTAGAGGAAATGATGTATTTCGTACTATTTTTAGTATTTATTGCCAAGTGGATAATTCTAAATGGAAATAGAATGGTTCTTTTGTTATTATTACTTTGGTAAAAATTTACAAGGGAAATAGTGATAATTCATCGCATCCTGTAGATTTGATATATATATATATATATATATACACACACTACCAGCCATAATTTTTAGGCTACGAGTGTTTTTTAGAGGAATGATGTATTGTACTATTTAGTATTTATTGCCAAGTGGATAATTCTAAATGAAAATAGAATGGTTCTTTTGTTATTATTACTTTGCAAAATTTTACAAGGGAAATAGTGATAATTTACCCATCGCATCCTGTAGATTTGATATATATATATATATATATATATACACACTACCAGCCATATTCTTAGGCTACGAGTGTTTTTTAGAGGAAATGATGTATTTCGTACTATTTTTAGTATTTATTGCCAAGTGGATAATTCTAAAATGGAAATAGAATGGTCTTTTTTGTTATTATTACTTTGCAAAATTTTACAAGGGAAATAGTGATAATTTACCCATCGCATCCTGTAGATTTCATATATATATATATATATATATATACACACTACCAGCCATAATTTTTAGGCTACGAGTGTTTTTTAGAGGAAATGATGTATTTCGTACTATTTTTAGTATTTATTGCCAAGTGGATAATTCTAAATGAAAATAGAATGGTTCTTTTGTTATTATTACTTTGCAAAATTTCATAAGGAAATAGTGACAATTTACCCATCGCATCCTGTAGATTTGATATATATATATATATATATATACACACTACCAGCCATAATTTTTTTAGGCTACGAGTGTTTTTTAGAGGAAATGATGCATTTCGTACTATTTTAGTATTTATTTACAAGTGGATAATTCTAAATGAAAATAGAATGGTTCTTTTGTTATTATTACTTTGCAAAATTTTACAAGGGAAATAGTGATAATTTACCCATCGCATCCTGTAGATTTGATATATATATATATATATATATACACACTACCAGCCATAATTTTAGGCTACGAGTGTTTTTTAGAGGAAATGATGTATTTCGTACTATTTTTAGTATTTATTGCCAGCGGATAATTCTAAATGAAAATAGAATGGTTCTTTTGTTATTATTACTTTGCAAAATTTTACAAGGGAAATAGTGATAATTTACCCATCGCATCCTGTAGATTTGATATATATATATATATATATATATACACACTACCAGCCATAATTTTTAGGCTACGAGTGTTTTTTTAGAGGAAATGATGTATTTCGTACTATTTTTAGTATTTATTGCCGGGTGGATAATTCTAAATGGAAACAGAATGGTTCTTTTTGTTATTATTACTTTTGCAAAATTTTACAAGGGAAATAGTGATAATTTACCCATCGCATCCTGTAGATTTGATATATATATATATATATATATATATACACACTACCAGCCATAATTATAGGCTACGAGTGTTTTTAGAGGAAATGATGGCTTGCAATTATTTTTGCGTATTTATTGCCAAGTGATAATTCTAAATGAAAATAGAATGGTTCTTTTGTTATTATTACTTTGCAAAATTTTACAAGGGAAATAGTGATAATTTACCTAACGCATCCTGTAGATTTGATATATATATATATATATATATATACACACTACCAGCCATAATTTTTAGGCTACGAGTGTTTTTTAGAGGAAATGATGTATTTCGTACTATTTTTAGTATTTATTACAAGGGATAATTCTAAATGAAAATAGAATGGTTCTTTGTTATTATTACTTTGCAAAATTTTACAAGGGAAATAGTGATAATTTACCCATCGCATCCTGTAGATTTGATATATATATATATATATATATATACACACACTACCAGCCATAATTTTTAGGCTACGAGTGTTTTTTTAGAGGAAATGATGTATTTCGTACTATTTTTAGTATTTATTGCCAAGTGGATAATTCTAAATGAAAATAGAATGGTTCTTTTGTTATTATTACTTTGCAAAATTTTACAAGGGAAATGGTGATAATTTACCCATCGCATCCTGTAGATTTGATATATATATATATATATATATATATATATATATACACACTACCAGCCATAATTTTTAGGCTACGATTGTTTTTTAGAGGAAATGATGTATTTCGTACTATTTTTAGTATTTATTGCCAAGTGGATAATTCTAAATGGAAATAGAATGGTTCTTTTGTTATTATTACTTTGCAAAATTTTACAAGGGAAATAGTGATAATTTACCCATCGCATCCTGTAGATTTGATATATATATATATATATATATATATACACACTACCAGCTATATAATTTAGGCTACGAGTGTTTTTTAGAGGAAATGATGTATTTCGTACTATTTTTTAGTATTTATTGCCAAGTGGATAATTCTAAATGGAAATAGAATGGTTCTTTTGTTATTATTACTTTGCAAAATTTTACAAGGAAATAGTGATAATTTACCCATCGCATCCCGTAGATTTGATATATATATATATATATATATATACACACACTACCAGCCATAATTTTTAGGCTACGAGTGTTTTTTTAGAGGAAATGATGTATTTCGTACTATTTTTAGTATTTATTGCCAAGTGGATAATTCTAAATGAAAATAGAATGGTTCTTTTGTTATTATTACTTTGCAATATTTTACAAGGGAAATAGTGATAATTTACCCATCGCATCCTGTAGATTTGATATATATATATATATATATATATATACACACTACCAGCCATAATTTTTAGGCCACGAGTGTTTTTTAGAGGAAATGAGATGTATTTCGTACTATTTTTAGTATTTATTGCCAAGTGGGATAATTTAAATTTGAAAATAGAATGGTTCTTTTGTTATTATTACTTTGCAAATTTTACAAGGGAAATAGTGATAATTTACCCATCGCATCCTGTAGATTTGATATATATATATATATATATATATATATATACACACTACCAGCCATACTCTTTGTATTATGAGTGTTTTTTTTTAGAGGAAATGATGTATTTCGTACTATTTTTAGTATTTATTGCCAAGTGGATAATTCTAAATGAAAATAGAATGGTTCTTTTGTTATTATTACTTGCAAAATTTTACAAGGGAAATAGTGATAATTTACCATCGCATCCTGTAGATTTGATATATATATATATATATATATATACACACTACCAGCCATAATTTTTAGGCTACGAGTGTTTTTTAGTGGAAATGATGTATTTCGTACTATTTTTAGTATTTATTGCCAAGGCGGATAATTCTAAATGAAAATAGAATGGTTCTTTTGTTATTATTACTTTGCAAAATTTTACAAGGGAAATAGTGATAATTTACCCATCGCATCCTGTAGATTTGATATATATATATATATATATATATACACACTACCAGCCATAATTTTAGGCTACGAGTGTTTTTTAGAGGAAATGATGTATTTCGTACTATTTTTAGTATTTATTGCCAAGTGGATAATTCTAAATGGTATAGGAATGGTTCTTTTTGTTATTATTACTTTGGTAAAATTACGAAGGGAAATAGTGATAATTTACCCATCGCATCCTGTAGATTTGATATATATATATATATATATATATACACACTACCAGCCATAATTTTTAGCTACGAGTGTTTTTAGAGAAAATGATGTATTTCGTACTATTTTTAGTATTTATTGCCAAGTGGATAATTCTAAATGAAAATAGAATGGTTCTTTTGTTATTATTACTTTGCAAAATTTTACAAGGGAAATAGTGATAATTTACCCATCGCATCCTGTAGATTTGATATATATATATATATATATATATACACACTACCAGCCATAATTTTTAGCCATGAGTGTTTTTTAGAGGAAATGATGTATTTCGTACTATTTTTTATATTTATTGCCAAGTGGATAATTCTAAATGAAAATAGAATGGTTTTGTTATTACTTTGCAAAATTTTACAAGGGAAACAGTGATAATTTTACCCATCGCATCCTGTAGATTTGATATATATATATATATATATATATACACACTACCAGCCATAATTTTTAGGCTACGAAGTTTTTTAGAGGAAATGATGTATTTCGTACTATTTTTAGTATTTATTGCCAAGTGGATAATTCTAAATGAAAATAGAATGGTTCTTTTGTTATTATTACTTTGCAAAATTTTACAAGGGAAATAGTGATAATTTACCCATCGCATCCTGTAGATTTGATATATATATATATATATATATATATATACACACTACCAGCCATAATTTTTAGGCTACGAGTGTTTTTTAGAGGAAATGATGTATTTCGTACTATTTTAGTACAGATGCTGGGCGGATAATTCTAAATGGAAATAGAATGGTTCTTTTGTTATTATTACTTTGCAAAATTTTACAAGTGAAATAGTGATAATTTACCCATCGCATCCTGTAGATTTGATATATATATATATATATATATATATATACACTACCAGCCATAATTTTAGGCTACAGTGTTTTTAGAGAAACATTTTATTTCGTACTATTTTTATTATTTATTGCCAAGTGGATAATTCTAAATGAAAATAGAATGGTTCTTTTTTTGTTATTATTACTAAAATTTTACAAGGGAAATAGTGATAATTTACCATTGCATCCTGTAGATTTTGATATATATATATATATATATATACACTACCAGCCATAATTTTTAGGTTGCGAGCGGTTAGAGGAAATGATGTATTTCGTACTATTTTTAGTATTTATTGCCAAGTGGATAATTTTAAATGGAAATAGAATGGTTCTTTTGTTATTATTTACTTTGCAAAATTTTACAAGGGAATAGTGATAATTTTACCTATCGCATCCTGTAGATTTGATATATATATATATATATATATATACACACTACCAGCCATCTTAGGCTACGAGTGTTTTTTAGAGGAAATGATGTATTTCGTACTATTTTTAGTATTTATTGCCAAGTGATAATTTCAAATGAAAATAGAATGGTTCTTTTGTTGTTGAGTTACTTTGCAAAATTTTACAAGGGAAATAGTGATACTTTACCCATCGCATCCTGTAGATTTGATATATATATATATATATATATATATACACACTACCAGCCATAATTTTTAGGCTACGAGTGTTTTTTTAGAGGAAATGATGTATTTCAAAATTATTTTAAAGTGGCTTATTGCCAAGTATAATTCTAAATGAAAATAGAATTTGTTCTTTTGTTATTATTATCATGTACTTTAAAAGGAAATAGCATAATTTTATCTATCGCATCCTGTAGATTTGATATATATATATATATATATATATACACACTACCAGCCATAATTTTTAGGCTACGAGTGTTTTTAGGAGGAAATGATGTATTTCAAATGGTTTAAATATTTATTGCCAAGTGGATAATTCTAAATGAAAATAGAATGGTTCTTTTTGTTATTATTACTTTGCAAAAATTTCCGCAGGAAATATATATACCTCACTCATCGCATCCTGTAGATTTGATATATATATATATATATATATACACACTACCAGCCATAATTTTTAGGCTACGAGTGTTTTTTTTAGAGGAAATGATGTATTTCGTACTATTTTTAGTATTTATTATGATAATTCTAAATGGAAATAGGAATACCTTGTTATTATTACTTTGCAAAATTTTACAAGGGAAATAGTGATAATTTACCCATCGCATCCTGTGGACGGATATATATATATATATATATATATATATATACACACTACCAGCCATAATTTTTAGGTTACGAGTAAGCTTTTTTTTAGAGGAAATGATGTATTTCGTACTATTTTTTATATTTATTGCCGCGATAATTCTAAATGAAAATAGAATGGTTCTTTTGTTATTATTACTTGCAAAATTTTACAAGGGAAATAGTGATAATTTACCTATCGCATCCTAGATTTGATATATATATATATATATATACACACACTACCAGCCATAATTTTTAGGCTACAGAGTGTTTTTTAGAGGAAATGATGTATTTACCATTTTTAGTACGGTTGCTATGGATAATTCTAATAAAGAGAATGGTTCTTTTGTCGTCATTTCCTGCGGGTCCTACAAGTAAATGAAGAGGATTATCCATCGCATCCCGAAGAGTTTGATATATATATATATATATATATATACACTACCAGCCATAATTTTTAGGCTACGAGTGTTTTTTTAGAGGAAATGATGTATTTCGTACTATTAGTATATTTACGTCATGAGATAATTCTGAATGAAAATAGGAATGGTTCTTTGTTATTATTACTTTGAAAAATTTTACAAGGGAAATAGGATAATTTACCCATCGCATCTCAGATTTGATATATATATATATATATACACACTACCAGCCATAATTTTTAGGCTACGAGTGTTTTTTTAGGAGGAAATATATTTCGTACTATTTTTGGAGGCTTATTATTGAAGTGGATAATTCTAAATGTAAAATAAAGGGAATGGTTCTTTTTGTTATTATTACTTTACAAGACAAAATTTTACAAGGGAAATAGTGATAATTTACCCATCGCATCCTGTAGATTTGATATATATATATATATATATATATACACACACTACCAGCCATAATTTTTAGGCTACGAGTGTTTTTTTAGAGGAAATGATGTATTTCATACTATTTTTAGTATTTATTGCCAAGTGGATAATTCTAAATGGAAAACAGAATGGTTCTTTTGTTATTATTACTTTTCACAAAATTTTACAAAGGGAAATAGTGATAAATTTTACCCATCGCATCCTGTAAGATTTGATATATATATATATATATATATATATATACACACTAACCAAGCCATAATTTTTAGGCTACGAAGTGTTTTTTAGAGGAAATGATGTATTTCGTACTATTTTTAGTATTTATTGCCTAAGTGGGATAATTCTTAAATGGAAAATAGAATGGTTCTTTTGTTATTATTACTTTGCAAAAAATTTTACAACGGAAAAATAAGTGATAATTTACCCATCAACATCCTGTAGATTTGATATATATATATATATATATATATATACACACTACCAGCCAATAATTTTTAGGCTACGAAGGTGTTTTTTAGAGGAAATGATGTAGTTTACCGTACTATTTTTAGTTATTTATTGCCAAGTGGATAATTCTAGAGAAATGAAAATAGAATGGTTCTTTTATTTATTATTACTTTTTGCAAAAAATTTTCCATCAAGGGGGAAATAGTGATAACTTTGAACCCATCACATCCTTATAGGAATTTGATATATATATATATATATATATATACACACCTACCAGCCATAATTTTTAGGCTTATTTAGAGTGTTTTTTAGGGAAATGATGTATTTCGTACTATTTTTGGTTTTTAGATTACCGTTAAAGTGGATAATTCTAAATGGAAAATAGAATGGTTCTTTTGTTATTATTACTTTACCAAAATTTTACAAGGGAAATAGTGATAATTTACCCATCGCATCCTATTAGATTTTGATATATATATATATATATATATATACACACTACCAAGCCATAATTTTTAGGCTACGAGTGTTTTTTAAGAGGAAATGATGTATTTCGTACTATTTTTGGTGTTATTGCCGAAGTGGATAATTCTAAATGAAAATAGATAGTTCTTTTGTTATTATTACTTTGCAAAATTTTACAAGGGAAATAGTGATAATTTACCCATCGCATCCTGTAGATTTGATATATATATATATATATATATACACACACTACCAGCCATAATTTTTAGGCTACGAGTGTTTTAGAGGAAATGATGTATTTCGTACTATTTTTAGTATTTATTGCCAAGTGGATAATTCTAAATGAAAATAGAATGGTTCTTTTGTTATTATTACTTTGCAAAATTTTACAGGAAATAGTGATAATTTACCCATCGCATCCTGTAGATTTGATATATATATATATATATATATACACACTACCAGCCATAATTTTTAGGCTACGAGTGTTTTAGAGGAAATGATATTGTTCGTACTATTTTTAGTATTTATTGCCAAGTGGATAATTCTAAATGAAAATAGAATGGTTCTTTTGTTATTATTACTTTGCAAAATTTTACAAGGGAAATAGTGATAATTTACCCATCGCATCCTGTAGATTTGATATATATATATATATATATATACACACTACCAACCATAATTTTTAGGCTACGAGTGTTTTTTAGAGGAAATGATGTATTTCGTACTATTTTTAGTATTTATTGCCAAGTGGATAATTCCTAAATGAAAATAGAATGGTTCTTTTGTTATTATTACTTTGCAAAATTTTACAAGGGAAATAGTGATAATTTACCCATCGCATCCTGTAGATTTGATATATATATATATATATATATATACACACTACCAGCCATAATTTTTAGGCTACGAGTGTTTTTTAGAAATGATGTATTTCGTACTATTTTCCGTATTTATTGCCAAGTGGATAATTCTAAATGAAAATAGAATGGTTCTTTTGTTATTATACTTTGCAAATTTTACAAGGAAATAGTGATAATTTACCCATCGCATCCTGTAGATTTGATATATATATATATATATATATACACACTACCAGCCATAATTTTTAGGCTACGAGTGTTTTTTAGAGGAAATGATGTATTTCGTACTATTTTTTATATTTATTGCCAAGTGGATAATTCTAAATGAAAATAGAATGGTTCTTTTGTTATTATTACTTTGCAAAATTTTACAAGGGAAATGGTGATAATTTACCCATCGCATCTGTAGATTTGATATATATATATATATATATATATATATATACACTACAAATATAATTTTTTGAGGCTACAGTGTTTTTTTAGAGGAAATGATGTATTTCGTACCTATTTTTAGTATTTATTGCCAAGTGGATAATTCTAAATAGAAAATAGAATGGTTCTTTTGTTATTATTACTTTGCAAAATTTTACAAGG
>JBBBDQ010024411.1:0-45718 GCA_037127315.1 Ascarosepion bandense
TGTCCTTGGTGATCAGGTGATGACTTGCCTCGATCTGCGCCAAGTGGTCCGGCTTCGAAGACGAGCTCCGTCCCCCTGATGTAGTCCGCGAATCCTCGGATGGACTGGCCAGTCCTCGTCCTTACGCGTGATCTTCTTGCCTCCTTTCCACCCAGAGGTCGAGGGTAAGGGGGATGGTGTTGGTTGCTGCTGCTGCTGCTGCTGTCCGTGCCGGTGGGGGTGTTGTTGCTGCAGTTGCCGCCGGTCTGGACGCTGCTGCAGATCCGGTCGCTGAGCAGGTTTGGTTGCTGCTGCTGCTGCACGTTTGGTTGCTGGTGCCGGTGCAGTCGCTGCTGCTGGATTGGTCGCTGCTGCAGGTGCAGTCGCTGCTGCTGGATTGGTCGCTGCTGCAGGTGCAGTCGCCGCTGCTGGGGGTGGTCGCTGCTGCAGGTGCATTCGCCGCTGCTGGTCTGGTCGCTGCTGCAGGTGCAGTCGCCGCTGCTGGGGTGGTCTCTGCTGCAGGTGCAGTCGCCGCTGCTGGGGTGGTCGCTGCTGACAGTGTGGCCGCCGCCGCCTCCGCTGGTGTGGGGGGAGCCGAACAGCATGCTCTCCCACTCGGTCATGGTGCGCTGCGACGTCGTCGTCGTCTGCGTCACACAGCGTCTCCCCACCGACGCCGTGGTGGGAGTGCCGACTTCCCCGGTCCTTCTGTGGCCATGCCACAAAGTGACCGATCACCGGACAACTTCTTTCCGGTGTTTCGCGTTTTCGAAGAAAACCGCTACTTGATGCTGCCCTGAGCAATGAACTCGGTTGAACGTTGTCCAAGACAAAGTGCGAGCAGATATCACTGCGGAACAACTACTCCACTAGGCTCTTCCAACGAACAGGGGGGAAGTGGCTAGGCCGTGGCCATGCCACGAGGTGGACAACTGGCTCGGTGTTTCGCGTTCCGAAGAACACTACTTTTACGCTGGCCCGAGCAATAAACTCGGGCTGGAAAACAGTATGTCCGAGAGACAGAGTGCGAACAAATAACACGGAGGAACAAATGCTCCACTAAGTTCTACAACACAAAATCCACAAACAAAAGTCTGGGGAAGTGGCTGGTTTTATTTATTCATTTTTACATGAATTATGGCACAAGGCCGAAAGGTGGGAGGGGGAACAAAACTTGGGGTGGTCTTCAGTTACTATATCCTATACTCAGCTAATCGGATTCACGACCCATACATACGTTAAGTCGATTCTCATTCACCACAAGAATTTGTCCATCAACATCGTACTTATCAGCACCAAAATATCGCAAAAACATACCGGGGACCTACAAAAACGCCCCAAATGTACATAAAAATTTGTGATTATTTTTAAAAATAGATTTTAAAATTTGTACATGTACCTGTGACTATTTACAATTATAGTACAAAAAATATCTTTAAACATTTGTACATGAGATGATATGATGGGGAGGGGTATGAAGAAACAAAAAATCCCCAAAACAAAAAACAATTTCAAATGAATATTTATACAAAATGTTAGTAAGAGACCCAAACATACCCTCGTAATTAAAGAGGCCACTGTATTCTGCCTGTAGAGACAAAATCAAGTCGCTCTCTTCGAAGGGGAATGGAGAAGCTGGGTACAAAAAATAAATTGGACTGGAGAATATATAAGGCTGACCCAGCCGAGAATAAAACGGGGCAAAATAACAATGGTCAGTGGGAATCTCGAACTGGATCATAACAAAAGCAATGGAGCCGGGAACAGGCTAGGACAACACATTCACTCACATTAACTAGGTATACAAAGCAGCTAACCTTAACCGCGGGAGGGGTTCCAGAGGAATCCACTCCCGATGTGATCGGCAGAACTAAAAAGAAAATCAAGGCTAGCCCCGGTCATTACACGAACCAGGCTCGCTGCATATATCCACCTTTTGCTAAAGTCTGTCGGGCGTAGCCGTTTCCGTTCAGTTCTAATCTTCATTTTGAGCTGGTGCTCAAAATATCGGATTAGATCCCGATCCGAAAGACGACCTCCCCGCAAGACTTCCTCCAGACGCGTCATCCAAATCACCATTCTAGCCGTGGCCAGTAGCGACAGAAACACCATCCGCTTCACACCAGAGTACGGGGGCGACACATTGTCCACAGCGTATGCGCGATCAATGAGCACAAGCTCCCTGTGGCGAGATACGAGCAGTCAACCTGCCGACACGCGCCCACAACGGGCGAACGCGCGAACAATGGAAGAAGGCGTGCGCCGACGTCTCCTTAATTCCAAGGTTGCAATGCCTACAATCTGGCAACCAGGCCCATTGCGAAACGCTTGTCATTGAGCGACAAACCATTCCGAGCCAATCGCCAGGTGAGAGAGAACTCAGAGTTGTTGAGCCAACTCGCACCCGGCGCTCAAGACCAATGAGAGCGGTGTACTCCACTTTCGACATGCCGAGCTTACTCCACAGCTTATCACGGCACCCTCCACTAATCCCCGATAGAAGAGTCGGAGTTGGGTGGAAAGGTCACTGGACCGTGGAACAGGCTCGCAAGGCTCGCTTACATTCGAGCAGGAATTCTGCTCCACCCAAGGCCTGACGGTCAGCCATAGGGTCGGGGGAGAGCGAGCAGGCGCAAGGGAACATGTCCTCACTACCCTCGTGCAAGCAACCGATCTTCCTCCACCGCGCGCTCCGGAGAAATGCCAACCTCGGCGAGCACGTGCTCCTCAAGTGTGGCATCCCAGACCCCCTTGACACGGACGGAGGCAACAGACTCCTTGTCGACCATGTGTTTGCGTCCTCTCCACAGGCAGGAGAATAGCGCAAACGCTCGAGCGCCTTCTCATGATCGTCACAAAGGGGAAGTTACTGACAGCCGGTAAAGGATCATGGGAAAGAGGTATGTGCTGTACACCTCCGCCAAGCCCTTCACGGAGAGACCCCGTCGACGCCAAACCTTGACCGACGCGCCGACCTTTGCCAGTACTTCAGACCAGTTTTTCTCCAACTGTAAGTCCGGACCGACCAAACTCCGAGGAGCTTGACCGGCCCGTCCGTCCAGTCGAAGGGCCCCGGGAGGGGAAACACCCTTCCAAGCGCTCTAATTCCGCAAGCCGGAAGACTTGTCGCAGTTAATTCTGGCTCCTGTCACCTTCGTACTGTACAAGCGCCTGCTGTACCGCTCTACAACCTCGCGGAGGACACAAGAGCCGCGACACAGTCGGCGTACGCGGGAACCCTGGCTCGAGCTCCGCTAGGGACTGCGATTTCATCGTAGGACCGACCGCCCGTCTCGTCCCCTAGCCGGCGAAGGAGGGGCTCCAACGCCAGGACGTAAAGGAGAGAAGACAGTGGACAACCCTGTCGGACCGACCTAGACAGCGCGAAAGCGCCCGACAGCTTCCCGTTCACCTGTACCACAGCCTTGGGGGAGCGATACAGAAGGCTAATCCAGCGGCTGAAGTCGGGTTTGAATCCGGCGGCCTGCAGGACAGCAGCCAGGTAGCCATGGTCAATCCTATCAAACGTCTTGGACTGATCCAAATTGATCAGCGCGGCCTCATCGTCGTCTTCTACACCCTCTACGATCGTGCGAATCAAGTGCAGGTTGCTCTGAATTGTTCGTCCCTTCACAGAACAAGTCTGATCCGGTCCCAACAGAGACTCGGCAACTAGCTGCAAGCGATTCGTCAGGATCTTGGCCAAAATCTTAACTCTGTGTTTAGCAGAGTTAAGGGCCTGTAATCATCTAGTCTCCTCCAACCTTCTTGCCTTTTCAACAGCGTGATCACGCCCCTGGTGATCCGACCGGGGATGGACCCTGCCGAAACCAGTGGTTGAACACGACAGCCAAGAGCGGGACAAAAAGGTGCGACATCCTCAAGTACATTTCATAGGGCAAACCATCCAAGCCTGGCGACTTGCCTCTGCCGACCTTCTTCAAAGCCATGTAGATTTCGTCCTCCGTAATCCCCCGAAGAAGAAGTCGCTTCAGCCGGCAAAAGCCGGGGAAAGTCAGCCAAATAGCTGCGAAACTCCTCGTCACGGAGTCCAGGCTCCTTGGTAAATCGGTGTTCGAAATGCTGCCGGAACGCCTCGCACATGTCGTTGGTGGACCTTAGGAGATGTCCCTCCGGGTCGCGTACCTCTCGAATGTACCGGTCGTCATTCGGCGAATTTCTTCCTTGCGCAGTTCTGCGCCCATGTTCACAGCTTCGGAAGACATCTTGCTTAACTTAGCCCTAATTACCTGACCCATGTAGCGCCCGCTAGTCGAGCGCTCCAGGGCCTCCCTGGCTAAGGCTATCTCTAGGGTCTCCTCCAGCCTCCGCCCGGGTGAAATTAGCACTGCTGTCTTTGCCTCCGCAGCCTTATCTAGGTTGAGCCGCTGGCTATATTTGGTGGCGAAAGACCTAATGGTGTCCTTAAGGTTAACCCACCACCTGCTCCCAATGACTCGCCCAGTTAATTCCCGCTGAACTAGTTTTGTCAGCTGGTCACGAAAGTCCCGTCTGTCCAATAAGGACTGATTGAACTTCCAATAACCAGCCAACCTAGGCCTAAAGTCTACCGATGACCCGGGCACAACGAGTTTGTGGTCCGAGTAGCCTAGCCAGTGGAACGTTGGACATTCTAAGAAGTCTATGTCGGCTTCTCTGACTAACATCCTATCCAGTACGCGGATACCCGGGTAGAAGGCCAACTATGCGTCCACGTCCACATGCTCCCATCCGGATGATCGACCCGGTATCTATCGACGAGACCAAATTCGCCGATCAGATCAACCAGGCTACGATCACCACCTACCCGCTAGCGCCCCTTCCTCTATCCCATTTGGGGGTTAGGACGGCATTCCAGTCCCCAACTAAGATTAGCCGTGTTGAATGCACCATGAAGGGCTCCAACAGCCGAAAGAAAGAGACACGCTCACCTGGGACATTGGGCGCATAAACCGCAATCAGCCGAAACGATTTGCTTTTCACTGCAATATCTGCCACGATCAGCCGGCCCTCGGCACCGACATGGACAAGGTCGATCCTCGCAACCAGGGTACGCTTGACCAGCAAGAACACCTCTGGCATGCCGGCTCCCATATGCTGAATAGACGACATAGTCGTTAGACAACACACACGAGTCGACTGGGTAAACAAAGTGAGCCCCTTGGATCGCGGCCACATCCACGCCGAACTGTGACAAGAGGTCACGAAGCAGGCGAGCCGCCTTACCCCGATCCCTCAGGCCATTCGCATTTAAGCTGGCTATCTTAATAGACATGATTTAGTTCTGAAAAGGAAAAACAACAAAAACATGCAACAAAAAATACTAGTCAAGTATACGGGACGGAAATCCCTAGCAGGATAGGACCCCGACGGACTGTCCCAGGGTCTGTTCCTACATCGGACGTAATCCGTCCGTCTAGGACAATGCCGCCAACGTCCGTGGGGTATGTTAGTTTTACTACCCCATAGAGACTGGGGTGGAGTAAAACAGGGGACCTCCCGAACAATTTTTTTTTTCCCATTTTTGAGTTCAGGTGTGTTGTGCTGAACCATGGTAACTTTTGCAAAATGTCTCTTTGCTTCGTGGATGTGATCCCAGACCTCAGGTTGCCACCGGTGTTCCTCACCAGGGTGATGACACCTGGGGCCTGGGGAAAGTTTCTAGGATCTTCAACTGGTTTGCCCTCCACTGAAGTCAGCTTCAGCAGGGGCTTTAAGAGTTTTCGCCTCTGAGATGACCACTCAGAGGCAACGTCCTCACTCACTTTAAGGAGTGCTTCCCCTTGGGGCAGGGCTTTTTTTCTTTTTTGCCCGAGAGGGAGTGGACAGAGGAGGAGGGGAGGAGCAGTTAAAGTACATGATTTCAGGGGTTCTGGGTTTAAAGACTGGGGACTGAGGCTTTTTGGTGGGGATGAAGGAAGACTTCTTACCTTTAGTGCATAAGTCTGTTTAACCGGAGACACTGGTAGAGAGCTGCATTTTTCGGCTCGCGGCCTCCTTTCGTTGCTCCGGCTCCTTCTCCTGGCCTTTGTTGTTGTGCTCCTCTGCCTCTTCCTCTCTCCCACGTTTCAGGGAGGGTGTCCTTTGTACTTCCATTTGCTGGTGGGAAGGACTTTGCCTTCCTCTGTTTGGGAGGAGACACCTCCTTTGGTTTTGCCGGCGCCTTCGCCGGGGACTCCTTAGGTTTGGTGGTGGAGGCCATGACCCCACCGGGGTCTGCTTGGCAGGCGTCTTGACAGGTGGCGGCACATTGTCCGGGGAAGGTTTTTTGGCTTTCTTCCTGGCCACCACCTGCCATTCGCCGTCGTTGTTGCTCACGGGAGACTGTGTGGGTTGTGCTTGTTTTGCGCCATCCTTCGCCTGTGCCGCCGGTTGCTGCTTGACTGGTTGGGCTGGTTGGGCCTTTGAGGCCCGGATTCTTGGTTGGGCACGCTTTTGCCACGTGCTCCGCCAACCCGCAGACCCAACAGCACGGCTTCCTGCCTTCCACGATGACGAAGATGGCACGACCCCTGCAGGTGAGGATGTTGGGGATTTTGGCGATGTTTTCCTTGTCAGGGGTCACCTGCAGGGTCATGTCTCCCGTGAGGAATCTGCTTTCGACCGCAGCGAGGAGACTTCGGCCACCCTTCATATTGGACGAAGAAGGCGCCCACGTGGTCCTCAGCAATGTCCATGGGGACGCCGTGCAGCGTGATTTTCACCTTCTTCGTGCCCATGTACTCCGTGTGGAACTGGAGCGTTTTGGTCTCCAGAACCACGCCGATCAAGTTCTTGGCTTCTTCGGCGGAGCCAGCAGGACGTCCCACGTGGTGTTGCTTCTCCTCGCTACGGCCCTGGCTCTGATCTTCAGTGTCTGCAGTCCCTCCTCGAACGTATCCCTGGGGACGCCGATCAGTTTGGTCTTCAGGTCCTTGGTGATCAGGGTGATGACTCTCGCCTCGATCTGCGCCAAGTGGTCCGGCTTGAGACGAACTCCGTCCCCCTGATGTAGTCCGCGTAATCCTTTTGGATGGACTGGTAATAGTCCTCGTCCTTACGCGTGATCTTCTTGCCTCCTTTCCGCAGGAGTCGGTGGGGGACGCTGGTGTTGCTGCTGCTGCTGCTGCTGCTGCTGTCCGTGCCGGTGGGGGTGTTGTTGCTGCAGTTGCCGCCGGTCTGGACGCTGCTGCAGATCCGGTCACTGGAGCAGGTTTGGTTGCTGCTGCTGCTGCACGTTTGGTTGCTGGTGCCGGTGCAGTCGCCGCTGCTGGATTGGTCGCTGCTGCAAGGTGCAGTCGCCGCTGCTGGATTGGTCGCTGCTGCGGGTGCAGTCGCCGCTGCTGGGGTGGTCGCTGCTGCAGGTGCAGTCGCCGCTGCTGGTCTGGTCGCTGCTGCAGGTGCAGTCGCCGCTGCTGGGGTGGTCTCTGCTGCAGGTGCAGTCGCCGCTGCTGGGGTGGTCGCTGCTGACAGTGTGGCTGCTCCGCCGCCTCCGCTGGTGTGGGGGAGCCGAACAGCATGCTCTCCCACTCGGTCATGGTGCGGGCTATGACGTCGTCGTCGTCTGCGTCACACAGTTGCCAGTCTCCCACCGACGCCGTGGTGGGAGTGCCGACTTCCCCGGTCCTTCTGTGGCCATGCCACAAAAGTGACCGATCGCAACTTCTTTCCGGTGTTTCGCGTTCGAAGAAACCGCTACTTTACGCTGGCCCGAGCGAACCGGGCTGGAAATCAGTTGTCCAAGAGACAAAGTGCGAGCAGATATCACTGCGGAACAACTACTCACTAGGCTCTTCCAACGAACAGGGGGGAAGTGGCTAGGCCGTGGCCATGCCACGAGGTGGACAACTGCTTCCCGGTGTTTCGCGTTCCGAAGACCACTACTTTACGCCCGAGCAATAAACTCGGGCTGGAAAGCAGTATGTCGAGAGACAGAGTGCGAACAAATAACACGGAGGAACAAATGCTCCACTAAGCTCCCACAACACAAAATCCACACAAACAAAAGTCTGGGGGGAAGTGGCTGGTTTTATTTATTCATTTTTATGAATTATGGCACAAAACCGAAAGGTGGGAGGGGGAACAAAACTTGGGGTGGTCTTCAGTTACTATAACCTATACCTAGCTAATCAGATTCACGACCCATACATACGTTACAATGATTCTCATTCACCATAAGAATTTGTCCATCAACACTCGTACTTATCTAGCACCAAAATATCGCGAAAACATACCGGGGACCTACAAAAACGCCCCAAATGTACATGTACAAATTTGTGATTATTTACAAAAAATAGATTTTTAAAATTTGAAGATAAAAATTTGTGACTATTTACAATTATATGTATAAAAATAGATTTTAACATTTGTACATGAGATGATATGATGGGGAGGGGTATGAAGAAACAAAAAAACTTCCCAAAACAAAACAATTTCAAATGAATATTTATACAAAATGTTAGTAAGACCCAAACACACTGTACTCGAAGAGGCCACTGTATTCTGCCTGTAGAGACAAAATCAAGCCGCTCTCTTTCTAAGGGGAATGGAGAAGCTGGGTACAAAAATAAATTGGACTAGAGAATATATGTCAGACCCAGCCGAGAATAAAACGGGGCAAAAATAACAATGGTCAGTGGGAATCTCGAACTGGATCATAACAAAAGCAATGGAGCCGGGAACAGGCTAGGACAAATACATTCACTCACATTAACTAGGTATACAAAAGAAAGCTAACCCAATCATGGGAGGGGTTCCAGAGAATCCCGATGTGACTTGGCAGAACTAAAAAAGAAAATCAAGGTTAGCCCCGGTCACACGAACCAGCTCGCTGCATATATCCACCTTTTGCTAAAGTCTGTCGGGTGCAGCCGTTTCCGTTCAGTTCTAATCTTCATTTTGAGCTGGTGCTCAAAATATCGGATTAGATCCTGATCCGAAAGACGACCCCGCAAGACTTCCTCCAGACGCGTCATCCAAATCACCATTCTAGCCGTGCCAGTTACAGCTCATCCGCTTCACAATGCAAGAGCGGGGGCGACACATTGTCCACAGCGTATGCGCGATCAATGAGCACGCTCCCGCGGCGAGATACGAGCAGTCAATCCCGTCGGACACGCGCCCACAACGGGCGAACGTTAGCCACGGAAGAAGGCGTGCGCCGACGTCTCCTTGGTTCCGGGTTGCAACGTTCATAATCTGGCAAATCCGCCAGGCCCATTGCGAAACGCTTGTCATTGAGCGACAAACCATTCCGAGCCAATCGCCAGGTCAGAGAGAACTCAGAGTTGCTGAGCCAATCCGCACCTGGCGCCCAAGACCAATGAGAGCGGTACTCCACTCTCGACATGCCGAGCTATCTGCCAGCTTATCCTTCTACGGCACCCTCCACTAATCCCCTTCGGAGAAGAGTTTCCTAGCTGCAGTGTCACTGGACGTGGAATGGCCTGTAAGGCCGCCAGACATTCGAGCAGGAATTTCGGTCGCCCCAAGGCCTGACGGTCAGCCATAGGGTCGGGGGAGCGATGGTAAGGCAAGGAACATGTCCCTCACTACCTCCCGGCAACCGATCTTTCTCCAACGCGCGCCTGAGAAATGCCAACCTCGAAGCGAGGCACGTAGTCTCTCAAGTGTGGCATCCCCAGACCCCTTGACACGGACGGAGGCAACAGACTCCTTTGTCGTGACCATGTGTTTGCGTCCCCTCCACAGGCAGGAGGACTAGGGCAAACGCTCTGAGCGCCTTCATGATCGTCACAAGCGTGGAAGTACTGACAGCCGGTAAAGGATCATGGGAAAGAGGTATGTGTTGCACACCTCCGCCAAGCCCTTCACGGAGAGACCCCCGTCGACGCCAAACCTTGACCGACGCGCCGACCTTGCCAGTATCACTTCAGACTCAGTTTTTCTCCAACTGTGTCCGGACCGAACCAAACTCCGAGGAGCCGGACCGGCCCGTCCGTCCGTCGAAGGGCCCCGGGAGGGAAACACCCTTCCAAGCGCCTAACCGCAAGCCGGAAGACTTGTCGCAGTTAATTCTGGCCCCCGTCACCTTCTCGTACCGTACGCGCCTGCTGTACCGCCTCTGCGTCCCTGCGGGAGGACACAAAGCGTGCCAGACGTTACGTCATCGGCGTACGCGGAAACCCTGGCTCGAGCTCCGCCAGGGACTGCGATTCCACGTAGGACCGGACTGCCCGTCTCGTCCCTTAGCCGGCGAAGGAGGGGCTCCAACGCCAGGACGTAAAGGAGAGAAGACAGTGGACAACCCTGTCGGACTGACCCAGAGCACAGCGAAAGCGCCCGACAGTCAACACCTGTACCAGCCTTGGGGGAGCGATACAGAAGGCTAATCCAGCGGCTGAAGTCGGGTTTGAATCCGGCGGCCTGCAGGACAGCAGCCAGGTAGCCATGGTCAATCCTATCAAATGTTCGGATCGATCCAAATTGATCATGCGTCCTCATCGTCGTCTTCTACACCCTCTACGATCGTGCGAATCAAGCAGGTTGCTCTGAATTGTTCGTCCCTTCACAGAACAAGTCTGATCCGGTCCCAACAGAGACTCGGCAACTAGCTGCAAGCGATTCGTCAGGATCTTGGCCAAAATCTTTAACTCTGTGTTTAGCAGAGTTATGGGCCTGTAATCATCTAGTTCTCCCAACCTTCTTGCCTTTTCTCAACAGCGTGATCACGCCTCGGTGATCCGACCGGGGATGGACCCCTGCCGAAACCAGTGGTTGAACACGACAGCCAAGAGCGGGACAAAAAGGTGCGACATCCTCAAGTACATTTCATAGGGCAAACCATCCAAGCCTGGCGACTTGCCTCTGCCGACCTCAAAGCCACGTAGATTTCGTCCTCCGTAATCTCCTCTTCGCAGCTAGCCGCTTCAGGCCGGCAAAAGCCGGGGAAAGTCAGCCAAATAGCTGCGAAACTCCTCGTCACGGAGTCCAGGCTCCTTGGTAAATCGGTGTTCGAAATGCTGCCGGAACGCCTCGCACATGTCGTTGCGGACCTTTTAGAGATGTCCTCCGGGTCGCGTACCTCTCGAATGTACCGGTCGCCGGCCTGGCGAATTTCTTCCTTGCGCAGTTCTGCGCCCATGTTCACAGCTTCGGAAGACATCTTGCTTAACTTAGCCCTAATTACCTGACCCATGTAGCGCCCGCTAGTCGAGCGCTCCAGGGCCTCCCCTGGCTAGCGCTATCTCTAGGGGATCCCTCCAGCCTCCGCCCGGGTGAAATTAGCACTAAGTGTCTTTGCCTCCGCAGCCTTATCTAGGTTGAGCCGTTGGCCATATTTGGTGGCGAAAGACCTAATGGTGTCCTTAAGGTTAACCCACCACCTACTCCCAATGACTCGCCCAGTTAATTCCCGCTGAACTAGTTTTGTCAGCTGGTCACGAAAGTCCCGTCTGTCCAATAAGGGACTGGGATTGAACTTCCAATAACCAGCCAACCTAGGCCTAAAGTCTAATACGACCCGGGCACAAACGAGTCCGTGGTCCGAGTAGCCTAGCCAGTGGAACGTTGGACATTCTAAGAAGTCTACGTCAGGCTTCTCTGACTAACATCCTATCCAGGTACGCGGATACCCGGGTAGAAGGCCAAATTATGTCCACGTCCACATGCCCTGATGATCGACCCGGTATCTATCGACGAGACCAAATTCGCCGATCAGATCAACCAGGCTACGATCACTACCACCCGCTAGCGCCCCTTCCTCTATCCCATTTGGGGGTTAGGACGGCATTCCAGTCCCCAACTAAGATTAGCCGTGTTGAATGCACCATGAAGGGCTCCAACAGCCGAAAGAAAGAGACACGCTCACCTGGGACATTGGGCGCATAAACCGCAATCAGCCGGAACGATTTGCTTTTCACTGCAATATCTGCCACGATCAGCCGGCCCTCGGCACCGACATGGACAAGGTCGATCCTCGCGTCCAGGGTACGCTTGACCAGCAAAGAAACACCTTCGGCATGCCGGCTCCCATATGCTGAATAGACGACATAGTCGTTAGACAGCACACACGAGTCGACTTCGCAAACAAAGTGGAGTCTCTTGGATCGCGGCCACATCCACGCCGAACGACAAGAGGTCACGAAGCAGGCGAGCCGCCTTACCCCGATCCCTCAGGCCATTCGCATTTAAGCTGGCTATCTTAATAGACATGATTTAGTTCTGAAAAGGAAAAACAACAAAAACATGCAACAAAATACTAGTCACATACGGGACGGAAACAAGCAGATAGGACCCCCGACGACTGTCCTTAGGGAACCCGTTCCTACATCGGACGTAATCCGTCCGTCTAGGACAATGCCGCCAACGTCCGTGGGTATGTTAGTTTTACTACCCTATAGAGACCGGGGTGGAGAAACAGGGACCTCCCCGAACAATTTTTTTCCATTTTTTTGAGTTCAGGTGTGTTGTGCTGAACCATGGTAACTTTTGGTAAAATGTCTCTTTGCTTCGTGGATGTGATCCCAGACCCTCAGGTTGCCACCGGTGTTCCTCACCAGGGTGATGACACCTGGGGCCTGGGGAAAGTTTTTAGGATCTTCAACTGGTTTGCCCTCCACTGAAGTCAGCTTCAGCAGGGGCTTTAAGAGTTTTCGCCTCTGGAGATGACCACTCAGAGGCAACGTCCACCACTTTAAGGAGGCCTCCTCTGGGGCAGGGCTTTTTTCTTTTTGCCCGAGAGGGAGTGGACAGAGGAGGAGGGGAGGGAGTGGGGGTTAAAGTACATGTGATTTCAGGGGGGTCAGTTTAAAGACTGGGGACTGGGAGGCTTTTTGCGGGGATGAAGGAAGACTTCTACCTTTAGTGCATAAGTCTGTTTAACCGGAGACACTGGTAGAGAGCTGCATTTTTCGGCTCGCGGCCTCCTTTCGTTGCTCCGGCTCCTTCTCCTGGCCTTTGTGTTGTTGTGCTGCTCCTCTGCCTCTTCCTCTCTCCCACGTTTCAGGGAGGGTACCTTGTACTTCCATTTGCTGGGGGAAGGACTTGCCTTCCTCTGTTTGGGAGGAGACACCTCCTTTGGTTTTGCCGGCGCCTTCGCCGGGGACTCCTTAGGTTTGCGGAGTCGACAGCCCCACCGGGGTCTGCTTGGCAGGCGTCTTGACAGGTGGCGGCACATTGTCCGGGGAAGGTTTTTGGCTTTCTTCCTGGCCACCACCTGCCATTCGCCGTCGTTGTTGCTCACGGGAGACTGTGTGTGGGTTGTGCTTGTTTTGCGCCATCCTTCGCCTGTGCCGCCGGTTGCTGCTTGACTGGTTGGGCTGGTTGGGCCTTTGAGGCCGGATTCCTGGTTGGGCACGCTTTTGCCACGTGCTCCGCCGACCCGCAGACCCAACAGCACGGCTTCCTGCCTTCCACGATGACGAAGATGGCACGACCCCCTGCAGGTGAGGATGTTGGGGATTTTGGCGATGTTTTCCTTGTCCAGGGTCACCTGCAGGGTCATGTCTCCCGTGAGGAATCCTGCTTTCGACCGCAGCGAGGAGACTTCGGCCACCCTTCCATATTGGACGAAGAAGGCGCCCACGTGGTCCTCAGCAATGTCCATGGGGACGCCGTGCAGCGTGATTTTCACCTCTTCTTCGTGCCCATGTATTCGTGTGGAACTGGAGCGTTTTGGTCTCCAGAACCACGCCGATCAAGTTCTTGGCTTCTTCGGCGGAGCCGAGCAGGACGTCCCACGTGGTGTTGCTTCTCCTCGCTACGTGGCCCTGGCTCTGATCTTCAGTGTCTGCAGTCCCTCCTCGAACGTATCCCTGGGGACGCCGATCAGTTTTTTGGTCTTCAGGTCCTTGGTGATCAGGGTGATGACTCTCGCCTCGATCTGCGCCAAGTGGTCCGGGCTGAGACGAGCTCCGGGGTCCCCCGATGTAGTCCGCGTAATCCTTTTGGATGGACTGGTAATAGTCCTCGTCCTTACGCGTGATCTTCTTGCCTCCTTTCCACCCAGAGGTCGAGGGTAAGGGGACGCTGGTGTTGCTGCTGCTGCTGCTGCTGTCCGTGCCGGTGGGGGTGTTGTTGCTGCAGTTGCCGCCGGTCTGGACGCTGCTGCAGATCCGGTCGCTGGAGCAGGTTTGGTTGCTGCTGCTGCTGCACGTTTGGTTGCTGGTGCCGGTGCAGTCGCTGCTGCTGGATTGGTCGCTGCTGCAGGTGCAGCCGCTGCTGCTGATTGGTCAGCGTGCTGCAGGTGCAGTCGCCGCTGCTGGGGTGGTCGCTGCTGCAAGGTGCAGCCGCCGCTGCTGGTCTGGTCGCTGCTGCAGGTGCAGTCGCCGCTGCTGGGGTGGTCTCTGCCGCAGGTGCAGTCGCCGCTGCTGCTGGGGTGGTCGCTGCTGACCAAGTGTGCCGCCGCCGCCTCCGCTGGTGTGGGGGAGCCGAACAGCATGCTCTCCCACTCGGTCATGGTGCGGGCTATGACGTCGTCGTCGTCTGCGTCACACAGTTGCCAGTCTCCCACCGACGCCGTGGTGGGAGTGCCGACTTCCCCGGTCCTTCTGTGGCCATGCCACAAAAGTGACCGATCACCGGACAACTTCTTTCCGGTGTTTCGCGTTTTCGAAGAAACCGCTACTTTACGCTGGCCCGAGCAATGAACTCGGGTTGGAAATCAGTTGTCCAAGAGACAAAGTGCGAGCAGATATCACTGCGGAACAACTACTCCACTAGGCTCTTCCAACGAACAGGGGAAGTGGCTAGGCCGTGGCCATGCCGAGGTGGACAACTGCTTCCCGGTGTTTCGCGTTCCGAAGAACACTACTTTACGCTGGCCCGAGCAATAAACTCGGGCTGGAAAACAGTATGTCCGAGAGACAGAGTGCGAACAAATAACACGGAGGAACAAATGCTCCACTAAGCTCCTACAACACAAAATCCACACAAACAAAAGTCTGGGGGGGAAGTGGTTGGTTTTATTTATTCATTTTTACATGAATTATGGCACAAGGCCGAAAGGTGGGAGGGGGAACAAAACTTGGGGTGGTCTTCAGTTACTATATCCTATACCTAGCTAATCAGATTCACGACCCATACATACGTTACAATGACGCCATTCACCATAAGAATTTGTCCATCAACACTCGTACTTATCTAGCACCAAAATATCGCAAAAACATACCGGGGACCTACAAAAACGCCCCAAAATGTATACAAAAATTTGTGATTATTTACAAAAATAGATTTTAAAATTTGTACATAAAAATTTGTGACTATTTACAATTATAGTACAAAAAAATAGATTTTAACATTTGTACATGAGATGATATGATGGGGAGGGGTATGAAGAAACAAAAAATCCCAAAACAAAACAATTTCAAATGAATATTTATACAAAATGTTAGTAAGACCCAAACAATACTGCAATTAAAGAGGCCACTGTATTCTGCCTGTAGAGACAAAATCAAGCCGCTCTCTTTCTAAGGGGAATGGAGAAGCTGGGTACAAAAATAAATTGGACTGGAGAATATGTAAGGCTGGACTCAGCCGAGAATAAAACGGGGCAAAATAACAATGGTCAGTGGGAATCTCGAACTGGATCATAACAAAAGCAATGGAGCCGGGAACAGGCTAGGACAAATACATTCACTCACATTAACTAGGTATGCAAAAGAAAGCTAACCTTAACCGCGGGAGGGGTTCCAGAGGAATCCACCCCGATGTGACTTGGCAGAACTAAAAAAGAAAATCATGCTAGCCCCGGTCACACGAACCAGGCTCGCTGCATATATCCACCTTTTGTTAAAGTCCGTCGGGTGCTGCTCTCGTTCAGTTCTAATCTTCATTTTGAGCTGGTGCTCAAAATATCGGATTAAATCCTTGATCCGAAAGACGACCTCCCCGCAAGACTTCCTCCAGACGCGTCATCCAAATCACCATCTAGCCGTGGCCAGTAGCGACAGAAACACCATCCGCTTCACACCAGAGTACGGGGGCGACACATTGTCCACAGCGTATGCGCGATCAATGAGCACAAGCTTCCCGCGGCGAGATACGAGCAGTCAACTCGCCGACACGCGCCCACAACGGGCGAACGCGCGAACAATGGAAGAAGGCGTGCGCCGACGTCTCCTTAATTCCAAGGTTGCAACGTTCACAATCTGGCAAATCCGCCAGGCCCATTGCGAAACGCTTGTCATTGAGCGACAAACCATTCCGAGCCAATCGCCAGGTGAGAGAAAACTCAGAGTTGCTGAGCCAGTCCGCACCTGGCGCCCAAGACCAATGAGAGCGGTACTCCACTCTCGACATGCCGAGCTTACTCCACAGCTTATCCTTCTCACGGCACCCTCCACTAATCCCTGATAGAAGAGTTTCCTAGCTGTGAAAGGTCACCGGACCGTAGGAATGGCCTGTAAGGCCGCCAGACATCTGAGCAGGAATTTCGGTCGCACCCAAGGCCTGACGGTCAGCCATAGGGTCGGGGGAGCGATGGTAAGGCAAGGAACATGTCCCTCACTACCCCCGCAAGCAACCGATCTTCCTCCAACGCGCGCCTGAGAAATGCCAACCTCGAAGCGAGCACGTGGCTCCTCAAGTGTGGCATCCTCAGACCCCCTTGACACGGACGGAGGCAACAGACTCCTTGTCGACCATGTGTTTGCGTCCTCTCCACAGGCAGGAGAATAGCAAAACGCTCGAGCGCCTTCTCATGATCGTCAAAGGTAGTACTGACAGCCGGTAAAGGATCATGGGAAAGAGGTATGTTGCACACCTCCGCCAAGCCCTTCACGGAGAGACCCCGTCGACGCCAAACCTTGACCGACGCGCCGACCTTTGCCAGTACTTCAGACCAGTTTTTCTCCAACTGTAAGTCCGGACCAAACCAAACTCCGAGGAGCTTGACCGGCCTGTCCGTCCAGTCGAAGGGCCCCGGAGGGAAACACCCTTCCAAGCGCCTAACCGCAAGCCGGAGACTTGTCGCAGTTAATTCTGGCCCCTGTCACCTTCTCGTACCGTACAAGCGCCTGCTGTACCGCCTCTATGTCCCTGCGGGAGGACACAAAGGTCGTTACGTCATCGGCGTACGCGGAAACCCTGGCTCGAGCTCCGCCAGGGACTGCGATTCCACGTAGGACTGACTGCCCGTCTCGTCCCTTAGCCGGCGAAGGAGGGGCTCCAACGCCAGGACGTAAAGGAGAGAAGACAGTGGACAACCCTGTCGGACCGACCTAGACAGCGCGAAAGCGCCCGACAGCTTCCCGTTCACCTGTACCACAGCCTTGGGGGAGCGATACAGAAGGCTAATCCAGCGGCTGAAGTCGGGTTTGAATCCGGCGGCCTGCAGGACAGCAGCCAGGTAGCCATGGTCAATCCTATCAAATGCCTTGGACTGATCTAAATTGATCAGCGCGGCCTCATCGTCGTCTTCTACACCCTCTACGATCGTGCGAATCAAGTGCAGGTTGCTCTGAATTGTTCGTCCCTTCACAGAACAAGTCTGATCCGGTCCCAACAGAGACTCGGCAACTAGCTGCAAGCGATTCGTCAGGATCTTGGCCAAAATCTTTAACTCTGTGTTTAGCAGAGTTATGGGCCTGTAATCATCTAGTTCCCTCCCCAACCTTCTTGCCTTTTTTCAACAGCGTGATCACGCCCCTGGTGATCCGACCGGGGATGGACCCCTGCCGAAACCAGTGGTTGAACACGACAGCCAAGAGCGGGACAAAAAGGTGCGACATCCCTCAAGTACATTTCATAGGGCAAACCATCCAAGCCCGGCGACTTGCCTCTGCCGACCTTCTTCAAAGCCACGTAGATTTCGTCCTCCGTAATCTCCTTCGCAGCTAGCCGCTTCAGCCGGCAAAAGCCGGGGAAAGTCAGCCAAATAGCTGCGAAACTCCTCGTCACGGAGTCCAGGCTCCTTGGTAAATCGGTGTTCGAAATGCTGCCGGAACGCCTCGCACATGTCGTTGGTGGACCTAGGGAGATGTCCCTCCGGGTCGCGTACCTCTCGAATGTACCGGTCGCCGGCCTGGCGAATTTCTTCCTTGCGCAGTTCTGCGCCCATGTTCACAGCTTCGAAGACATCTTGCTTAACTTAGCCCTAATTATTCGACCCATGTAGCGCCCGCTAGTCGAACGCTCCAGGGCCTCCCTGGCTAAGGCTATCTCTAGGGGATCCCCACCAGCCTCCGCCCGGGCGAAATTAGCACTAAGTGTCTTTGCCTCCGCAGCCTTATCTAGGCTCGAGCCGCTGGCCATATTTGGTGGCAAAAGACCTAATGGTGTCCTTAAGGTTAACCCACCACCTACTCCCAATGACTCGCCCAGTTAATTCCCGCTGAACTAGTTTTGTCAGCTGGTCACGAAAGTCCCGTCTGTCCAATAAGGACTGATTGAACTCTCCAATAACCAGCCAACCTAGGCCTAAAGTCTAACACGACCCGGGCACAAACGAGTTTGTGGTCCGAGTAGCCTAGCCAGTGGAACGCTGACATTCTAAGAAGTCTATGTCGGCTTCTCTGACTAACATCCTATCCAGGTACGCGGATACCCGGGTAGAAGGCCAACTATGCGTCCACGTCCACATGCTCCCATCCGGATGATCGATCCGGTATCTATCGACGAGACCAAATTCGCCGATCAGATCAACCGTGCCATGATCACCACCTGGCCCGCTAGCGCCCCTTCCTCTATCCCATTTGGGGGTTAGGACGGCATTCCAGTCCCCAACTAGCATTAGCCGTGTTGAATGCACCATGAAGGGCTCCAACAGCCGAAAGAAAGAGACACGCTCACCTGGGACATTGGGCGCATAAACCGCAATCAGCCGGAACGATTTGCTTTTCACTGCAATATCTGCCACGATCAGCCGGCCCTCGGCACCGACATGGACAAGGTCGATCCTCGCGTCCAGGGTACGCTTGACCAGCAAAGAAACACTTGGCATGCCGGCTCCCATATGCTGAATAGACATAGTCGTTAGACAGCACACACGAGTCGACTTCGCAAACAAAGTGAGTCTCTTGGATCGCGGCCACATCCACGCCGAACGACAAGAGGTCACGAAGCAGGCGAGCCGCCTGCACTCCCCGATCCCTCAGGCCATTCGCATTTGCCGGCTATCTTAATAGACATGATTTAGTTCTGAAAAGGAAAAAACAACAAAACATGCAACAAAAGTACTAGTCACATACGGGACGGAAATCCCCTAGCAGATAGGACCCCGACGGACTGTCCTAGGGAACCCGTTCCTACATCGGACGTAATCCGTCCGTCTAGGACAATGCCGCCAACGTCCGTGGGGTATGTTAGTTTCACTACCCTATAGAGACTGGGGGCGGAGTAAAACAGGGACCTCCCCGAACAATTTTTTCCATTTTTTTGAGTTCTGGTGTGTTGTGCTGAACCATAGTTATTTGCGAAAAGTGTCTTTTTGCTTCGTGATGTGGTCCCAGACCCTCAGGTTGCCACCGGTGTTCCTCACCAGGGTGATGACACCTGGGGCCTGGGGAAAGTTTCTGGGATTTTCAGTGTTCTTGCCCTCCACTGAGGTCAGCCTCAGCAGGGGCTTTAAGAGTTTTCGCCTCTGAGATGACCACTCAGAGGCAACGTCCTCACTCACTTTAAGGAGTGCTTCCCCTTGGGGGCAGGGCTTTTCTTTTTTGCCCGAGAGGGAGTGGACAGAGGAGGAGGGGAGGGGAGTGGGGGTTAAAGCACAAGATTTCAGGGGGGGTCAGTTTAAAGACTGGGGACTGGGAGGCTTTTGCGGGGGGATGAAGGAAGACTTCTTACCTTTAGTGCATAAGTCTGTTTAACCGGAGACACTGGTAGAGAGCTGCATTTTTCGGCTCGCGGCCTCCTTTCGTTGCTCCGGCTCCTTCTCCTGGCCTTTGTGTTGTTGTGCTGCTCCTCTGCCTCTTCCTCTCTCCCACGTTTCAGGGAGGGTGTCCTTGTACTTCCATTTGCTGGGGGAAGACCCTTGCCTTCCTCTGTTTGGGAGGAGGACACCTCTTGGTTTTGCCGGCGCCTTCGCCGGGGACTCCTTAGGTTTGTAGGAGTCGACAGCCTCACCGGGGTCTACGGCAGGCGTCTTGACAGGTGGCGGCACATTGTCCGGGGAAGGTTTTTTGGCTTTCTTCCTGGCCACCACCTGCCATTCGCCGTTCTTGTTGGTCACGGGAGACTGCGTAGGTTGTGCTTGTTTTCCGCCATCCTTCTCCTGCGCCGCTGGTTGCTGCTTGACCGGTTGGGCTGGTTGGGCCTTTAGGGCCGGATTCTTGGTTGGGCACGCTTTGCCACGTGCTCCGCCGACCCGCAGACCCAACAGCACGGCTTCCTGCCTTCTACGATGACGAAGATGGCGCGACCCCTGCAGGTGAGGATGTTGGGGATCTTTGCGATGTTTTCCTTGTCCAGGGTCACCTGTAGGGTCATGTCTCCCGTGAGGAATCCTGCTTTCGACCGCAGCGAGGAGACTGGCCACCCTTCCATATTGGACGAAGAAGGCGCCCACGTGGTCCTCAGCAATGTCCATGGGGACGCCGTGCAGCGTGATTTTCACCTTCTTCGTGCCCATGTACTCCGTGTGGAACTGGAGCGTTTTGGTCTCCAGAACCACGCCGATCAAGTTCTTGGCTTCTTCGGCGGAGCCGAGCAGGACGTCCCACGTGGTGTTGCTTTCCTCCTCGCTACGGCCCTGGCTCTGATCTTCAGTGTCTGCAAGTCCCCTCCTCGAACGTATCCCTGGGGACGCCGACGAGTTTCTTGGTCTTCAGGTCCTTGGTGATCAGGGTGATGACTCTCGCCTCGATCTGCGCCAATTGGTCCGCTTCGAGACGAGCTCCGTCCCCCTGATGTATTCCGCGTAATCCTTTTGGATGGACTGGTAATAGTCCTGCCTTTCCGCGTGATCTTCTTGCCTCCTTTCCACCCAGAGGTCGAGGGTAAGGGGGACGCTGGTGCTGCTGCTGCTGCTGCTGCTGCTGCTGTCCGTGCTGGTGGGGGTGTTGCTGCTGCAGTTGCTGCCGGTCTGGACGCTGCTGCAGATCCGGTCGCTGGAGCAGGTTTGGTTGCTGCTGCTGCTGCACGTTTGGTTGCTGCTGCAGGTGCAGTCGCTGCTGCTGGATTGGTCGCTGCTGCAGGTGCAGTCGCCGCTGCTGGATTGGTCGCTGCAGGTGCAGTCGCCGCTGCTGGGGTGGTCGCTGCTGCAGGTGCAGTCGCCGCTGCTGGTCTGGTCGCTGCTGCAGGTGCAGTCGCCGCTGCTGGGGTGGTCTCTGCTGGCGGCAGTCGCCGCTGCTGGTCCGGTCGCTGCTGACAGTGTGGCCGCCGCCGCTCAAGGCTGGTGTGGGGAGCCGAACAGCATGCTCTCCCACTCGGTCATGGTGCGGGCTATGACGTCGTCGTCGTCTGCGTCACACAGTTGCTGTCTCCCACCGACGCCGTGGTGGGAGTGCCGACTTCGGTCCTTCTGTGGCCATGCCACAAAAGTGACCGATCACCGGACAACTTCTTTCCGGTGTTTCGCGTTTTCGAAGAAACCGCCATTTTACGCTGGCCCGAGCAATGAACTCGGGCTGGAAATCGTTGTCCAAGAGACAAAGTGCGAGCATGATACTGCGGAACAACTACTCCACTAGGCTCTTCCAACGAACAGGGGGGAAGTGGCTAGGCCGGCCATGCTGACGAGGTGGACAACTGCTTCCCGGTGTTTCGCGTTCCGAAGAACACTACGACAAGGCCCGAGCAATAAACTCGGGCTGGAAAACAGTATGTCCGAGAGACAGAGTGCGAACAAATAACACGGAGGAACAAATGCTCCACTAAGCTCCCCACAACACAAAATCCACACAAACAAAAGTCTGGGGGGAAGTGGCTGGTTTTATTTATTCATTTTTACATGAATTATGGCACAAGGCCGAAAGGTGGAGGGGGAACAAAACTTGGGGTGGTCTTCAGTTACTATATCCTATACCTAGCTAATCAGATTCACGACCCATACATACGTTACAATGATTCTCATTCACCATAAGAATTTGTCCATCAACACTCGTACTTATCTAGCACCAAAATATCGCAAAAACATACCGGGGACCTACAAAAACGCCCCAAATGTACATAAAAATTTGTGATTATTTACAAAAATAGATTTTAAAATTTGTACATAAAAATTTGTGACTATTTACAACTATAGTACAAAAATAGATTTTAACATTTGTACA
Source organism: Ascarosepion bandense (assembly GCA_037127315.1). Classification (NCBI taxonomy): domain Eukaryota; kingdom Metazoa; phylum Mollusca; class Cephalopoda; order Sepiida; family Sepiidae; genus Ascarosepion; species Ascarosepion bandense. Next base: position 22,131 of record JBBBDQ010024411.1, read on the forward strand.
TGAGATGATATGATGGGGAGGGGTATGAAGAAACAAAAAATCCCCAAAACAAAACAATTTCAAATGAATATTTATACAAAATGTTAGTAAGACCCAAACACACCCTCGTAATTAAAGAGGCCACTGTATCTGCCCGTAGAGACAAAAATCAAGCCGCTCTCTTTCTAAGGGGAATGGAGAAGCTGGGTACAAAATAAATTGGACTGGAGAATATGTAAGGCTGGATTCCAGCCGAGAATAAAACGGGGCAAAATAACAATGGTCAGTGGGAATCTCGAACTGGATCATAACAAAAGCAATGGAGCCGGGAACAGGCTAGGACAAATACATTCACTCACATTAACTAGGTATGCAAAAGAAAGCTAACCTTAACCGCGGGAGGGGTTCCAGAGGAATCCACCCCGATGTGACTTGGCAGAACTAAAAAGAAAATCAAGGCTAGCCCCGGTCACACGAACCAGGCTCGCTGCATATATCCACCTTTTGCTAAAGTCTGTCGGGCGCAGCCGTTTCCGTTCAGTTCTAATCTTCATTTTGAGCTGGTGCTCAAAATATCGGATTAGATCCTGATCCGAAAGACGACTCCTCCCCGCAAGACTTCCTCCAGACGCGTCATCCAAATCACCATTCTAGCCGTGGCCAGTAGCGACAGAAACACCATCCGCTTCACACCAGAGTACGGGGGCGACACATTGTCCACAGCGTATGCGCGATCAATGAGCACAAGCTTCCCGCGGCGAGATACGAGCAGTCAACTGCCGACACGCGCCCACAACGGGCGAACGCGAACAATGGAAGAAGGCGTGCGCCGACGTCTCCTTAATTCCAAGGTTGCAACGTTCACAATCTGGCAAATCCGCCAGGCCCATTGCGAAACGCTTGCCATTGAGCGACAAACCATTCCGAGCCAATCAGCGTGCGAGAGAAAAACTCAGAGTTGCTGAGCCAGTCCGCACCTGGCGCCCAAGACCAATGAGAGCGGTACTCCACTCTCGACATGCCGAGCTTACTCCACAGCTTATCCTTCACGGCACCCTCCACTAATCCCTGATAGAAGAGTTTCCTAGGGCTGTGAAAGGTCACTGGACCGTGGAATGGCCTGTAAGGCCGCCAGACATTCGAGCAGGAATTTCGGTCGCACCCAAGGCCTGACGGTCAGCCATAGGGTCGGGGGAGGATGGTAAGGCAAGGGAACATGTCCCTCACTACCCCGCAAGCAACCGATCTTCCTCCAACGCGCGCCTGAGAAATGCCAACCTCGAAGCGAGCACGTGGCTCCTCAAGTGTGGCATCCCCAGACCCCCCTTGACACGGACGGAGGCAACAGACTCTTTGTCGACCATGTGTTTGCGTCCTCTCCACAGGCAGGAGAATAGTAAACGCTCGAGCGCCTTCTCATGATCGTCACAAAGGGGAAGTTTACTGACAGCCGGTAAAGGATCATGGGAAAGAGGTATGTGTTGCACACCTCCGCCAAGCCCTTCACGGAGAGACCCCGTCGACGCCAAACCTTGACCGACGCGCCGACCTTTGCCAGTACTTCAGACCAGTTTTTCTCCAACTGTGTGTCCGGACCAAACCAAACTCCGAGGAGCTTGACCGGCCCGTCCGTCCAGTCGAAGGCCCCGGGAGGGAAACACCTTCCAAGCGCCTAACCGCAAGCCGGAAGACTTGTCGCAGTTAATTCTGGCCCTGTCACCTTCTCGTACCGTACAAGCGCCTGCTGTACCGCTCTAAGGTGTCCCTGCGGGAGGACACAAAGGTCGTTACGCGTCATCGGCGTACGCGGAAACCCTGGCTCGAGCTCCGCCAGGGACTGCGATTCCACGTAGGACCGGACTGCCCGTCTCGTCCCTTAGCCGGCGAAGGAGGGCCTAACGCCAGGACGTAAAAGGAGAGAAGACAGTGGACAACCCTGTCGGACCGACCTAGACAGCGCGAAAGCGCCCGACAGCTTCCCGTCTACCTGTACCACAGCCTTGGGGAGCGATACAGAAGGCTAATCCAGCGGCTGAAGTCGGGTTTGAATCCGGCGGCCTGCAGGACAGCAGCCAGGTAGCCATGGTCAATCCTATCAAATGCCTTGGACTGATCTAAATTGATCAGCGCGCGGCCTCATCGTCGTCTTCTACACCCTCTACGATCGTGCGAACTGGCGCAGGTTGCTCTGAATTGTTCGTCCCTTCACAGAACAAGTCTGATCCGGTCCCAACAGAGACTCGGCAACTAGCTGCAAGCGATTCGTCAGGATCTGGCCAAAATCTTTAACTCTGTGTTTAGCAGAGTTATGGGCCTGTAATCATCTAGTTCCCTCCCAACCTTCTTGCCTTTTTTCAACAGCGTGATCACGCCCTCTGCGATCCGGGGATGGACCCCTGCCGAAACCAGTGGTTGAACACGACAGCCAAGAGCGGGACAAAAAAGGTGCGACATCCTCAAGTACATTTCATAGGGCAAACCATCCAAGCCCGGCGACTTGCCTCTGCCGACCTTCTTCAAAGCCACGTAGATTTCGTCCTCCGTAATCTCCCCTTCGCAGCTAGCCGTCGAGCCGGCAAAAGCCGGGGAAAGTCAGCCAAATAGCTGCGAAACTCCTCGTCACGGAGTCCAGGCCTCTTGGTAAATCGGTGTTCGAAATGTTGCCGGAACGCCTCGCACATGTCGTTGGTGGACCTTAGAGATGTCCTCCGGGTCGCGTACCTCTCGAATGTACCGGTCGCCGGCCTGGCGAATTTCTTCCTTGCGCAGTTCTGCGCCCATGTTCACAGCTTCGGAAGACATCTTTGCTTAACTTAGCCCTAATTACCTGACCCATGCGCCCGCTAGTCGAACGCTCCAGGGCCTCCCCTGGCTAAGGCTATCTCTAGGGGATCCCCACCAGCCTCCGCCCGGGCGAAATTAGCACTAAGTGTCTTTGCCTCCGCAGCCTTATCTAGGTTGAGCCGCTGGCTATATTTGGTGGCAAAAGACCTAATGGTGTCCTTAAGGTTAACCCACCACCTACTCCCAATGACTCGCCCAGTTAATTCCCGCTGAACTAGTTTTGTCAGCTGGTCACGAAAGTCCCGTCTGTCCAATAAGGACTGATTGAACTTCCACAACCAGCCAACCTAGGCCTAAAGTCTAACACGACCCGGGCACAAACGAGTTTGTGGTCCGAGAAGCCTAGCCAGTGGAACGTTGGACATTCTAAGAAGTCTATGTCGGCTTCTCTGACTAACATCCTATCCAGGTACGCGGATACCCGGGTAGAAGGCCAACTATGCGTCCACGTCCACATGCTCCCATCCGGATGATCGACCTGCATTCATCGACGAGACCAAATTCGCCGATCAGATCAACCAGGCTACGATCACCACCTTACCCGCTAGCGCCCCTTCCTCTATCCCATTTGGGGTTAGGACGGCATTCCAGTCCTCAACTAAGATTAGCCGTGTTGAATGCACCATGAAGGGCTCCAACAGCCGAAAGAAAGAGACACGCTCACCTGGGACATTGGGCGCATAAACCGCAATCAGCCGGAACGATTTGCTTTTCACTGCAATATCTGCCACGATCACGTGGCCCTCGGCACCGACATGGACAAGGTCGATCCTCGCGTCCAGGGTACGCTTGACCAGCAAAGAAACACTCTGGCATGCCGGCTCCCATATGCTGAATAGACGACATAGTCGTTAGACAGCACACACGAGTCGACTTCGCAAACAAAGTGAGTCTCTTGGATCGCGGCCACATCCACGCCGAACGACAAGAGGTCACGAAGCAGGCGAGCCGCCTTACCCCGATCCCTCAGGCTATCTTCGCATTTAAGCTGGCTATCTTAATAGACATGATTTAGTTCTGAAAAGGAAAAAAACAACAAAAACATGCAACAAAAGTACTAGTCACATACGGGACGGAAATCCCTAGCAGATAGGACCCCGACGGACTGTCCTAGGGAACCCGTTCCTACATCGGACGTAATCCGTCCGTCTAGGACAATGCCGCCAACGTCCGTGGGGTATGTTAGTTTCACTACCCTATAGAGACTGGGGTGGAGTAAAACAGGGGACCTCCCCGAACAATTTTTTTCCATTTTTTTGAGTTCTGGTGTGTTGTGCTGAACCATAGTTATTTGCGAAAAGAGTCTTTTGCTTCGTGGATGTGGTCCCAGACCCTCAGGTTGCCACTGAGGCTCACCAGGGTGATGACACCTGGGGCCTGGGGAAAGTTTCTGGGATTTTTCAGGTGTTCTTGCTCCCTCCACTGAGGTCAGCCTCAGCAGGGGCTTTAAGAGTTTTCGCCTCTGAGATGACCACTCAGAGGCAACGTCCTCACCACTTTAAGGAGTGCTCTTGGGGCAGGGCTTTTTCTTTTTTGCCCGAGAGGAGTGGACAGAGGAGAGGGGAGGGAGTGGGGGTTAAAGCACAAGATTTCCCAGGGGGGTCAGTTTAAAGTATCTGGACAGGCTTTTTTGCGGGATGAAGGAAGACTTACCTTAGTGCATAAGTCTGTTTAACCGGAGACACTGGTAGAGAGCTGCATTTTTCGGCTCGCGGCCTCCTCGTTGCTCCGGCTCCTTCTCCTGGCCTTTGTGTTGTTGTGCTGCTCCTCTGCCTCTTCCTCTCTCCCACGTTTCAGGGAGGGTGTCCTTGTACTTCCATTTGCTGGGGGGAAGGACTTCTTGCCTTCCTCTGTTTAGAGGAGATACCTCCCTTTGGTTTTGCCGGATGCCTTGGGACTCCCCAGTTTGGTAGGAGTCGACAGCCCCACCGGGGTCTGCTTGGCAGGCGTCTTGACAGGTGGCGGGCACATTGTCCGGGGAAGGTTTTTTTGGCTTTCTTCCTGGCCACCACCTGCCATTCGCCGTTCTTGTTGGTCACGGGAGACTGCGTAGGTTGTGCTTGTTTTCCGCCATCCTTCTCCTGCGCCGAAGGTTGCCTGACCGGTTGGGCTGGTTGGGCCTTTAGGGCCGGATTCTTGGTTGGGCACGCTTTTGCCACGTGCTCCGCCGACCCGCAGACCCAACAGCACGGCTTCCGCCTTCTACGATGACGAAGATGGCGCGACCCTTGCAGGTGAGGATGTTGGGGATCTTTGCGATGTTTTCCTTGTCCAGGGTCACCTGTAGGGTCATGTCTCCCGTGAGGAATCCTGCTTTCGACCGCAGCGAGGAGACTTCGGCCACCCTTCCATATTGGACGAAGAAGGCGCCCACGTGGTCCTCAGCAATGTCCATGGGGACGCCGTGCAGCGTGATTTTCACCTTCTTCGTGCCCATGTACTCCGTGTGGAACTGGAGCGTTTTGGTCTCCAGAACCACGCCGATCAAGTTCTTGGGCTTCTTCGGCGGAGCCGAGCAGGACGTCCCACGTGGTGTTGCTTCTCCTCGCTACGGCCCTGGCTCTGATCTTCAGTGTCTGCAGTCCTCCTCGAACGTATCCCCTGGGGACGCCGACGCCTTGGTCTTCAGGTCCTTGGTGATCAGGGTGACGACTTCCGCCTCGATCTGCGCCAATTGGTCCGGCTTCGAGACGAGCTCCGTCCCCTCTGATGTATTCCGCGTAATCCTTGGATGGACTGGTAATAGTCCTCGTCTTTCCGCGTGATCTTCTTGCCTCCTTTCCACCCAGAGGTCGAGGGTAAGGGGGACGCTGGTGCTGCTGCTGCTGCTGCTGCTGCTGCTGTCCGTGCCGGTGGGGGTGTTGCTGCTGCAGTTGCCGCCGGTCTGGACGCTGCTGCAGATCCGGTCGCTGGAGCAGGTTTGGCTGCTGCTGCTGCTGCACGTTTGGTTGCTGCTGCAGGTGCAGTCGCTGCTGCTGGATTGGAATGCTGCTGCAGGTGCAGTCGCCGCTGCTGGATTGGTCGCTGCTGCAGGTGCAGTCGCCGCTGCTGGGGTGGTCGCTGCTGCAGGTGCAGTCGCTGCTGCTGGTCTGGTCGCTGCTGCAGGTGCAGTCGCCGCTGCTGGGGTGGTCTCTGCTGCAGGTGCAGTCGCCGCTGCTGGTCCGGTCGCTGCTGACAGTGTGGCCGCCGCCGCCTCCGCTGGTGTGGGGGAGCCGAACAGCATGCTCTCCTTACCCGGTCATGGTGCGGGCTATGACGTCGTCGTCGTCTGCGTCACACAGTTGCCAGTCTCCCACCGACGCCGTGGTGGGAGTGCCGATTTCCCCGGTCCTTCTGTGGCCATGCCACAAAAGTGACCGATCACCGGACAACTTCTTTCTGAAAGTTTCAAAGGCTTTCGAAGCAAACCGCTACTTTACGCTGGCCCGAGCAATGAACTGGCTGAAATCAGTTGTCCAAGAGACAGCGCGAGCAGATATCACTGCGGAACAACTACTCCACTAGGCTCTTCCAACGAACAGGGGGCGGACAGTCGTAATATGCCACGAGGTGGACAACTGTTTCCCGGTGTTTCGCGTTCCGAAGAACACTACTTTTACGCTGGCCCGAGCAATAAACTCGGGCTGGAAAACAGTATGTCCGAGACAGAGTGTGAACAAATAACACGGAGGAACAAATGCTCCATCAAGTTCCCACAACACAAAATCCACACAAACAAAAGTCTGGGGGGAAGTGGCTGGTTTTATTTATTCATTTTTACATGAATTATGGCACAAGGCCGAAAGGTGGGAGGGGGAACAAAACTTGGGGTGGTCTTCAGTTACTATATCCTATACCTAGCTAATCAGATTCACGACCTATACATAACACAGCTATAATGATTCTCATTCACCATAAGAATTTGTCCATCAACACTCAAAAGTACTTATCTAGCACCAAAATATCGCAAAAACATACCGGGGACCTACAAAAACGCCCCAAATGTACATAAAAATTTGTGATTATTTACAAAAATAGATTTTAAAATTTGTACATAAAAATTTGTGACTATTTACAATTATAGTACAAAAATAGATTTTAACATTTGTACATGAGATGATATGATGGGGAGGGGTATGAAGAAACAAAAAATCCCCAAAACAAAACAATTTCAAAATGAATATTTATACAAAATGTTAGTAAGACCCAAACACACTGTAATTAAAGAGGCCACTGTATTCCTGCCTGTAGAGACAAAATCAAGCCGCTCTCTTTCTAAGGGGAATGGAGAAGCTGGGTACAAAAATAAATTGACTGGAGAATATGTAAGGCTGACCCGTTGAGAATAAAACGGGGCAAAATAACAATGGTCAGTGGGAATCTCGAACTGGATCATAACAAAAGCAATGGAGCCGGGAACAGGCTAGGACAAATACATTCACTCACATTAACTAGGTATGCAAAAGAAAGCTAACCTTAACCGCGGAGGGGTTCCAGAGGAATCCACCCCCGATGTGACTTGGCAGAACTAAAAAAAGAAAATCAAGGCTAGCCCCGGTCACACGAACCAGGCTCGCTGCATATATCCACCTTACAAAGTCTGTCGGGTGCAGTCGTTTCCGTTCAGTTCTAATCTTCATTTTGAGCTGGTGCTCAAAATATCGGATTAGATCCTGATCCGAAAGACGACCTCCCCGCAAGACTTCCTCCAGACGCGTCATCCAAATCACCATTCTAGCCGTGGCCAGTAGCGACAGAAACACCATCCGCTTCACACCAGAGTACGGGGGCGACACATTGTCCACAGCGTATGCGCGATCAATGAGCACAAGCTCCCGCGGCGAGATACGAGCAGTCAACTCGCCGACACGCGCCCACAACGGGCGAACGCGCGAACAATGGAAGAAGGCGTGCGCCGACGTCTCCTTAATTCCAAGGTTGCAACGTTCACAATCTGGCAAATCCGCTAGGCCCATTGCGAAACGCTTGTCATTGAGCGACAAACTATTCCGAGCCAATCGCCAGGTGAGAGAAAACTCAGAGTTGCTGAGCCAGTCCGCACCTGGCGCCCAAGTCCAATGAGAGCGGTACTCCACTCTCGACATGCCGAGCTTACTCCACAGCTTATCCTTCACGGCACCCTCCACTAATCCCCGATAGAAGAGTTTCCTAGGCTGTGAAAGGTCACTGGACCGTGGAATGGCCTGTAAGGCTGCCAGACATTCGAGCAGGAATTTCGGTCGCACCCAAGGCCCGACGGTCAGCCATAGGGTCGGGGGACAGGCAAGGGAACATGTCCCTCACTACCCCCGCAAGCAACCGATCTTCCTCCAACGCGCGCCTGAGAAATGCCAACCTCGAAGCGAGCACGTGGCTCCTCAAGTGTGGCATCCCCAGACCCCCTTGACACGGACGGAGGCAACAGACTCCTTTGTCGACCATGTGTTTGCGTCCTCTCCACAGGCAGGAGAATAGCAAACGCTCGAGCGCCTTCTCATGATCGTCACAAAGGGGAAGTACTGACAGCCGGTAAAGGATCATGGGAAAGAGGTATGTGTTGCACACCCTCCGCCAAGCCCTTCACGGGAGAGACCCCCGTCGACGCCAAACCTTGACCGACGCGCCGACCTTTGCCAGTACTTCAGACCAGTTTTTCTCCAACTGTAAGTCCGGACCAAACCAAACTCCGAGGAGCTTGACCGGCCCGTCCGTCCAGTCGAAGGGCCCCGGGAGGGAAACACCCCTTCCAAGCGCCTAACCGCAAGCCGGAAGACTTGTCGCAGTTAATTCTGGCCCCCGTCACCTTCTCGTACCGTACAAGCGCCCGCTGTACCGCTCTATGTCCCTGCGGGAGAACACAAAGGTCGTTACGTCATCGGCGTACGCGGAAACCCTGGCTCGAGCTCCGCCAGGGACTGCGATTCCACGTAGGACCGGACTGCCCGTCTCGTCCCTTAGCCGGCGAAGGAGGGGCTCCAACGCCAGGACGTAAAGGAGAGAAGACAGTGGACAACCCTGCGGACCGACCTAGACAGCGCGAAAGCGCCCGACAGCTTCCCGTTCACCTGTACCACAGCCTTGGGGAGCGATACAGAAGGCTAATCCAGCGGCTGAAGTCGGGTTTGAATCCGGCGGCCTGCAGGACAGCAGCCAGGTAGCCATGGTCAATCCTATCAAATGCCTTGGACTGATCTAAATTGATCAGCGCGGCCTCATCGTCGTCTTCTACACCCTCTACGATCGTGCGAATCAAGTGCAGGTTGCTCTGAATTGCTTGTCCCTTCACAGAACAAGTCTGATCCGGTCCCAACAGGAGACTCGGCAACTAGCTGCAAGCGATTCGTCAGGATCTTGGCCAAAATCTTTAACTCTGTGTTTAGCAGAGTTATGGGCCTGTAATTATCTGTTCTCTCCCAACCTTCTTGCCTTTTTCAACAGCGTGATCACGCCTCTGGTGATCCGACCGGGGATGGACCCCTGCCGAAACCAGTGGTTGAACACGACAGCCAAGAGCGGGACAAAAGGTGCGACATCCTCAAGTACATTTCATAGGGCAAGCATCTTCAAGCCCGGCGACTTGCCTCTGCCGACCTTCTTCAAAGCCACGTAGATTTCGTCCTCCGTAATCTCCCTTCGCAGCTAGCCGCTCTAGCCGGCAAAAGCCGGGGAAAGTCAGCCAAATAGCTGCGAAACTCCTCGTCACGGAGTCCAGGCTCCTTGGTAAATCGGTACCTGAAATGCTGCCGGAACGCCTCGCACATGTCGTTGGTGGACCTTAGGAGATGTCCCTCCGGGTCGCGTACCTCTCGAATGTACCGGTCGCCGGCCTGGCGAATTTCTTCCTTGCGCAGTTCTGCGCCCATGTTCACAGCTTCGGAAGACATCTTGCTTAACTTAGCCCTAATTACCTGACCCATGTAGCGCCCGCTAATGAACGCTCCAGGGCCTCCTTGGCTAAGGCTATCTCTAGGGATCCCCTCCAGCCTCCGCCCGGGTGAAATTAGCACTAAGTGTCTTTGCCTCCGCAGCCTTATCTAGGTTGAGCCGCCGGCTATATTTGGTGGCAAAAGACTCTAATGGTGTCCTTAAGGTTAACTCCACCACCTACTCCCAATGACTCGCCCAGTTAATTCCCGCTGAACTAGTTTTGTCAGCTGGTCACGAGTCCTACCTGTCCAATAAGGACTGATTGAACTTCCAATAACCAGCCAACCTAGGCCTAAAGTCTAACACCCGGCACAAACGAGTTTGTGGTCCGAGTAGCCTAACCAGTGGAACGTTGGACATTCTAAGAAGTCTATGTCGGCTTCTCTGACTAACATCCTATCCAGGTACGCGGATACCCGGGTAGAGTAAGCCAACTATGCGTCCACGTCCACATGCTTCCATCCGGATGATCGACTCGGTATCTATCGACGAGACCAAATTCGCCGATCAGATCAACCAGGCTACGATCACCACTCCACCCGCTAGCGCCCCTTCCTCTATCCCATTTGGGGGTTAGGACGGCATTCCAGTCCCCAACTAAGATTAGCCGTGTTGAATGCACCATGAAGGGCTCCAACAGCCGAAAGAAAGAGACACGCTCACCTGGGACATTGGGCGCATAAACCGCAATCAGCCGGAACGATTTGCTTTTCACTGCAATACCTGCCACGATCAGCCGGCCCTCGGCACCGACATGGACAAGGTCGATCCTCGCGTCCAGGGTACGCTTGACCAGCAAAGAAACACTTCTGGCATGCCGGTTCCCATATGTTGAATAGACGACATAGTCGTTAGACAGCACACACGAGTCGACTTCGCAAACAAAGTGAGTCTCTTGGATCGCGGCCACATCCACGCCGAACGACAAGAGGTCACGAAGCAGGCGAGCCGCCTTACCCCGATCCCTCAGGCCATTCGCATTTAAGCTGGCTATCTTAATAGACATGATTTAGTTCTGAAAAGGAAAAAAACAACAAAACATGCAACAAAAGTACTAGTCACATACGCGGGACGGAAAATCCCTAGCAGATAGGACCCCGACGGACTGTCCTAGGAACCCGTTCCTACATCGGACGTAATCCGGTCCGTCTAGGACAATGCCGCCAACGTCCGTGGGTATGTTAGCTTCACTACCCTATAGAGACTGGGGTGGAGAGAAACAGGGACCTCCCCGAACAATTTTTTTTCCATTTTTTTGAGTTCTGGTGTGTTGTGCTGAACCATAGTTATTTGCGAAAAGTGTCTTTTTGCTTCGTGGATGTGGTCCCAGACCCTCAGGTTGCCACCGGTGTTCCTCACCAGGGTGATGACACCTGGGGCCTGGGGAAAGTTTCTGGGATTTTCAGTGTTCTTGCCCTCCACTGAGGGGTCAGGCCTCAGCAGGGGCTTTAAGAGTTTTCGCCTCTGAGATGACCACTCAGAGGCAACGTCCTCACTCACTTTAAGGAGTGCTTCCCCTTGGGGCAGGGCTTTTTCTTTTTTTGCCCGAGAGGGAGTGGACAGAGGAGGAGGGGAGGGAGTGGGGGTTAAAGCACAAGATTTCAGGGGGGTCAGTTTAAAGACTGGGGACTGGGAGGCTTTTTGTGGGGATGAAGAAGACTTCTACCTTTAGTGCACAGAAGTCTGTTTAACCGGAGACACTGGTAGAGAGCTGCATTTTTTTCGGCTCGCGGCCTCCTTTCGTTGCTCCGGCTCCTTCTCCTGGCCTTTGTGTTGTTGTGCTGCTCCTCTGCCTCTTCCTCTCTCCCACGTTTCAGGGAGGGTGTCCTTTGTACTTCCATTTGCTGGGGGAAGGACTTCTTGCCTTCCTCTGTTTGGGAGGAGACACCTCCTTTGGTTTTGCCGGCGCCTTCGCCGGGGACTCCTTAGGTTTGGTAGGAGTCGACAGCCCCACCGGGGTTCGCTTGGCAGGCGTCTTGACAGGTGGCGGCACATTGTCCGGGGAAGGTTTTTTGGCTTTCTTTCCTGGCCACCACCTGCCATTCGCCGTTCTTGTTGGTCACGGGAGACTGCGTAGGTTGTGTTTGTTTTCCGCCATCCTTCCTGCGCCGCTGGCTGCTGCTTGACCGGTTGGGCTGGTTGGGCCTTTAGGGCCGGATTCTTGGTTGGGCACGCTTTTGCCACGTGCTCCGCCGACCCGCAGACCCAACAGCACGGCTTCCTGCCTTCTACGATGACGAAGATGGCGCGACCCCTGCAGGTGAGGATGTTGGGGATCTTTGCGATGTTTTCCTTGTCCAGGGTCACCTGTAGGGTCATGTCTCCCGTGAGGAATCCGTTGACCGCAGCGAGGAGGACTTCGGCCACCCTTCCATATTGGACGAAGAAGGCGCCCACGTGGTCCTCAGCAATGTCCATGGGGACGCCGTGCAGCGTGATTTTCACCTTCGTGCCCATGTACTCCGTGTGGAACTGGAGCGTTTTGGTCTCCAGAACCACGCCGATCAAGTTCTTGGCTTCTTCGGCGGAGCCGAGCAGGACGTCCCACGTGGTGTTGCTTCTCCTCGCTACGGCCCTGGCTCTGATCTTCAGTGTCTGCAGTCCCTCCTCGAACGTATCCCTGGGGACGCCGACGAGTTTCTTGGTCTTCAGGTCCTTGGTGATCAGGGTGATGACTCTCGCCTCGATCTGCGCCAATTGGTCCGGCTTCGAGACGAGCCCAGTCCCCCTGATGTATTCCGCGTAATCCTTTTGGATGGACTGGTAATAGTCCTCGTCTTTCCGCGTGATCTTCTTGCCTCCTTTCCACCCAGAGGTCGAGGGTAAGGGGGACGCTGGTGCTGCTGCTGCTGCTGCTGCTGCTGCTGTCCGTGCCGGTGGGGGCGTTGCTGCCAGTTACGCCGGTCTGGACGCTGCTGCAGATCCGGTCGCTGGAGCAGGTTTGGTTGCTGCTGCTGCTGCACGTTTGGTTGCTGCCGCAGGTGCAGTCGCCGCTGCTGGATTGGTCGCTGCTGCAGGTGCAGTCGCCGCTGCTGGATTGGTCGCTGCTGCAGGTGCAGTCGCCGCTGCTGGGGTGGTCGCTGCTGCAGGTGCAGTCGCCGCTGCTGGTCTGGTCGCTGCTGCAGGTGCAGTCGCCGCCGTTGGGGTGGTCTCTGCTGCAGGTGCAGTCGCCGCTGTTGGTCCGGTCGCTGCTGACAGCAGGCTGCCGTCGCCTCCGCTGGTGTGGGGGGAGCCGAACAGCATGCTCTCCCACTCGGTCATGGTGCGGGCTATGACGTCGTCGTCGTCTGCGTCACACAGTTGCCAGTCTCCCACCGACGCCGTGGTGGGAGTGCCGACTTCCTCGGTCCTTCTGTGGCCATGCCACAAAAGTGACCGATCACCGGACAACTTCTTCTGGTGTTTCGCGTTTTCGAAGAAACCGCTACTTTACGCTGGCCCGAGCAATGAACTCGGGCTGGAAATCAGTTGTCCAAGAGACAAAGTGCGAGCAGATATCACTGCGGAACAACTACTCCACTAGGCTCTTCCAACGAACAGGGGGGAAGTGGCATAGCCGTGGCCATGCCACGAGGTGGACAACTGCTTCCCGGTGTTTCGCGTTCCGAAGAACACTATTTTACGCTGGCCTGAGCAATAAACTCGGGTTGGAAAACAGTATGTCCGAGAGACAGAGTGCGAACAAATAACACGGAGGAACAAATGCTCCACTAAGCTCCCACAACACAAAATCCACACAAACAAAAGTCTGGGGGAAGTGTGGCTGGTTTTATTTATTCATTTTTACATGAATTATGGCACAAGGCCGAAAGGTGGGAGGGGGAACAAAACTTGGGGTGGTCTTCAGTTACTATATCCTATACCTAGCTAATCAGATTCACGACCCATACATACGTTACAATGATTCTCATTCACCATAAGAATTTGTCCATCAACACTCGTACTTATCTAGCACCAAAATATCGCAAAAACATACCGGGGACCTACAAAAACGCCCCAAATGTACATAAAAATTTGTGATTATTTACAAAAATAGATTTTAAAATTTGTACATAAAAATTTGTGACTATTTACAATTATAGTACAAAAATAGATTTTAAACATTTGTACATGAGATGATATGATGGGGGCGGGGGGGTATGAAGAACAAAAAATCCCCAAAACAAAAAACAATTTCAAATGAATATTTATACAAAATGTTAGTAAGACCCAAACACACCCTCGTAATTAAAGAGGCCACTGTATTCTGCCTGTAGAGACAAAAATCAAGCCGCTCTCTTTCTAAGGGGAATGGAGAAGCTGGGTACAAAAATAAATTGGACTGGAGAATATATAAGGCTGACCCAGCCGAGAATAAAACGGGGCAAAGTAACAATGGTCAGTGGGAATCTCGAACTGGATCATAACAAAAAGCAATGGAGCCGGGAACAGGCTAGGACAAATGCATTCACTCACATTAACTAGGTATACAAAAGAAAGCTAACTCCAACCGCGGAGGGTTCCAGAGGAATCCACCCCGATGTGACTTGGCAGAACTAAAAAAGAAAATCAAGGCTAGCCCCGGTCACACGAACCAGGCTCGCTGCATATATCCACCTTTTTGCTAAAGTCTGTCGGGTGCAGCCGTTTCCGTTCAGTTCTAATCTTCATTTTGAGCTGGTGCTCAAAATATCGGATTAGATCCTGATCCGAAAGACGACCTCCCCGCAAGACTTCCTCCAGACGCGTCATCCAAATCACCATTCTAGCCGTGGCCAGTAGCGACAGAAACACCATCCGCTTCACACCAGAGTACGGGGGCGACACATTGTCCACAGCGTATGCGCGATCAATGAGCACAAGCTCCCTGCGGCGAGATACGAGCAGTCAACTCGCCGACACGCGCCCACAACGGGCGAACGCGCGAACAATGGAAGAAGGCGGCAAGTGCGCCGACGTCTCCTAATTCCAAGGTTGCAACGCTCACAATCTGGCAAATCCGCCAGGCCCATTGCGAAACGCTTGTCATTGAGCGACAAACCATTCCGAGCCAATCGCCAGGTGAGAGAAAACTCAGAGTTGCTGAGCCAACTCGCGGCACCTTGGCGCCTGGGACCACCGAGAGCGGTACTCCACTCTCGACATGCCGAGCTTACTCCACAGCTTATCCTTCACGGCACCCTCCACTAATCCCCGATAGAAGAGTTTCCTAGGCTGTGAAAGGTCACTGGACCGTGGAATGGCTCGCAAGGCCGCCAGACATTCGAGCAGGAATTTCGGTCGCACCCAAGGCCTGACGGTCAGCCATAGGGTCGGGGAGCGATGGTGAGGCAAGGGAACATGTCCCTCACTACCCCCGCAAGCAACCGATCTTCCTCCAACGCGCGTCTGAGAAATGCCAACCTCGAAGCGAGCACGTGGCTCCTTAAGTGTGGCATCCCCAGACCCTTGACACGGACGGAGGCAACAGACTCCTTTGTCGACCATGTGTTTGCGTCCTCTCCCACAGGCAGGAGAATAGCAAACGCTCGAGCGCACCTTCTCATGATCGTCACAAGGGGAAGTACTGACAGCCGGTAAAGGATCATGGGAAAGAGGTATGTGTTGCACACCTCCGCCAAGCCCTTCACGGAGAGACCCCGTCGACGCCAAACCTTGACCGACGCGCCGACCTTTGCCAGTACTTCAGACCAGTTTCTCCAACTGTAAGTCCGGACCGAACCAACCGAGAGCTTGACCGGCCGTCCGTCCAGTCGAAGGGCCCGGGGCTTGCCCAAGCGCCTAACTTGCAGCCGGAAGACTTGTCGCAGTTAATTCTGGCCCCTGTCACCTTCTCGTACCGTACAAGCGCCTGTTGTACCGCCTCTATGTTACCTGCGGGAGGACACAAAGGTCGTTGCGTCATCGGCGTACGCGGAAACCCTGGCTCGAGCTCCGCCAGGGACTGCGATTCCCCGTAGGACCGGACTGCCCGTCTCGTCCCTTAGCCGGCGAAGGAGGGCTCCAACGCCCAGGACGTAAGGAGAAGACAGTGGACAACCCTGTCGGACCGACCTGAACAGCGCGAAAGCGCCCGACGGCTCCCGTTCACCTGTACCACGTGCCGGGGGCGATACAGAGCTAATCCAGCGGCTGAAGTCGGGTTTGAATCCGGCAGCCTGCAGGACAACAGCCAGGTAGCCATGGTCAATCCTATCAAATGCCTTGGACTGATCAAATTGGTCGGCGGCCTCATCGTCATCTTCACCCTCTACGATCATGCGAATCAAGTGCAGGTTGCTCTGAATTGTTCGTCCTTCTAGAGAACAAGTCTGGTCAAGGGTCCCAACAGAGACTCGGCAACTAGCTGCAAGCGATTCGTCAGGATCTTGGCCAAATCTTTAACTCTGTGTTTAGCAGAGTTGTAGACTGTAATCATCTGGTTCCTCGGCAACTTCTTGCCTTTTCTCGGCAGCGTGATCACGCCCCTGGTGATCCGACAGGGGACCCCCTGCCGAAACCAGTGGTTGAACACGACAGCCAAGCGGGACAAAAAGGTGCGACATCCTCAAGTACATTTCATGGGGCAAACCATCGAGCCTGGCGACTTGCCTCCGACCTTCTTCAAAGCCACGTAGATTTCGTCCTCCGTAATCTCCCCTTCGCAACTAACCGCCCAGCCGGCAGCAAAAAGCCGAGAGAATCGTAATGGCTGCGAAACTCCCTCGTCACGGAGTCCGGGCTCGTAGTAATCGGTGTTCGAAATGCTGCCGGAACGCCTCGCACATGTCGTTGGTGGACCTTCAGGAGATGTCCTCCGGGTCGCGTACCTCTCGAATGTACCGGTCGCCGGCCTGGCAGATGCTATTTCCTTGCCAGTTCTGCTCCCATGTTCACAGCGGAAGACATTTTTAGCAGCAGCCCTAATTACCTGACCCATGGCGCTTGCTGATCCAGGCGCTCCAGGAGCCTCCTGGCCAAAACTCTCTGCAGGGGTCCTCAGCCTGCCTTGGGTGGGTGGCACTAAGTGTCTTTGCCTCCGCAGCCTTATCTAGGTTGAGCCTTTAAGCTGTGTTTGGTGGCAGAAAGACCTAATGGGTGTCCTTAAAGTTTCTTCCCTGCCTATACAATGACTCAACTGATTAATTCCCGCTGAACCTAGTTTTGTCAGCTGGGTGAAAGTCCCGCCTGTCCAATAAGGACTGATTGAACTTTAATGTCCTTCAACCTAGGCTGAAAGTCCAACACCGAACTGTTTGGTTTGTGGTCCGAAATAACTAACCAGTGGAACGTTGGACATTCTAAAGAAGTCTATGTCGACTTCTCCGACTAACATCCCTTAGTGCGCGGATACCCGGGTAGAAGGCCAACTGTGCATCCCGTCCACATACTCCCATCCGGATGATCGACCCGGTATCTATCGACGAGACCAAATTCGCCGATCAGATCAACCAGGCTACGATCCGCACTCCACCCGCTGGCGCCTTCCTCTATCCCATTTGGGGGACGTGGGACAGCATTCAGTCCCCAACTAAGATTAGCGTGTTGAGCTGCACCATGAAGGGCTCATAAGCCGAAAAAGACACGCTCACCTTGGACATTGGGCGCATAAACCCGCAATCAGCCGGAACGACTTGCTTTTCTTTCAATATCTGCCACGATCAGCCGACCCTCGGCACCGACATGGACAAGGTCGATCCTCGCATCCAGGAAGTGCGCTTGACCAACAAAGAAACACCTCTGGCATGCCGGCTCATATGCTGAATAGACGACATGGTCGTTGAACCTTTTACACGAGTCGACTTCTCAAACAAAGTGAGTCTCTTGGATCGCGGCCACATCCACGCCGAACGACAAGGAGTCACAGAAACGGGCGAGCCGCCTTACCCCGATCCCTCGAGCCATTCGCATTTATGCTGGCTATCTTAATAGACATGATTTAGTTCTGAAAAGGAAAAAACAACAAAAACATGCAACAAAAGTACTAGTCACATACGGGGGACGGAAATCCCTAGCAGATGGGACCCGACGGACTGTCCTGGGGAACCCGTTCCTACATCGGACGTGATCCGTCCGTCTAAGGACAATGCCGCCAACGTCCGTGGGGTATGTTAGTTTCACTACCCTATAGAGACTGGGGTGGAGTAAAACAGGGGACCTCCCCGAACAATTTTTTTTCATTTTTTTGAAGGTTCAGGTGTGTTGTGCTGAACCATGGTAACTTTTGCAAAATGTCTCTTTGCTTCGTGGATGTGATCTCCAGACCCTCAGGTTACCCACCGGTGTTCTACCTCACCAGGGGTGATGACACCTGGGGCCTGAGGAAAGTTTCTGGGGTCTTCAACTGGTTTGCCCTCCACTGCAGAGTCAGCTTCAGCAGGGGCTTTAATAGTTTTCGCCTCTGAGATGACCACTCAGAGGCAACGTCCTCACTCACTTTGGGGAGTGCCTTCCCCTTAGGGCAGGGCTTTTTCTTTTTTGCCCGAGAGGGAGTGGACAGAGGAGGAGGGGAGGAAGTGGGGTTAAAGTACATGATTTCAGGGGGGTCAGTTTAAAGACTGGGGACTGGGAGGCTTTGCGGGGATGAAGGAAGACTTCTTACCTTTAGTGCATAAGTCTGTTTAACAGGAGACACTGGTAGAAGCTGCATTTTTCGGCTCATGGCCTCCTTTCGTTGCTCCTGCTCCTTCTCCTGGCTTTTTGTGTTGTTGTGCTGCTCCTCTGCCTCTTCCTCTCTCCCACGTTTCAGGGAGGGTGTCCTTTGTACTTCCATTTGCTGGGGGAAGGACTTCTTGCCTTCCTCTGCTTGGGAGGAGACACCTCCTTTGGTTTTGCCGGCGCCTTCGCCGGGGACTCCTTAGGTTTGGTAGAGGTCGACAGCCCCACCAGGGTCTGCTTGGCAGGCGTCTTGACAGGTGGCAGCACATTGTCAGGGAAAGGTTTTTGGCTTTCTTCTAGCACCTGCCATTCGCCGTCTTTGTTGCTCACGGGAGACTGTGTGGGTTGTGCTTGTTTTGCGCCATCCTTCGCCTGTGCCGCCAGTTGCTGCTTGACTGGTTGGGCTGGTTGGGCCTTGAGGGCCGGATTCTTAGTTGGGCACGCCTTTGCCACGTGCTCCGCCGACCCGCAGACCCAACAGCACAGCTTCCTGCCTTCTACGATGACGAAGATGGCGCGACCCCTGCAGGTGAGGATGTTGGGGATCTTTGCGATGTTTTCCTTGTCCAGGGTCACCTGCAGGGTCATGTCTCCCGTGAAATCCTGCTTTCGACCGCAGCGAGGGAGACTTCGGCCGCCCTTCCATATTGGACGAAGAAGGCGCCCACGTGGTCCTCGGCAATGTCCATGGGGACGCCGTGCAGCGTGATTTTCACCTTCTTCGTGCCCATGTACTCCGTGTGGAACTGGGCGTTTGGTCTCCAGAACCACGCCGATCCAGTTCTTGGCTTCTTCGGCGGAGCCGGCAGGACGTCTCACGTGGTGTTGCTTCTCCTCGCTACGGCCCTGGCTCTGATCTTCAGTGTCTGCAGTCCCCTCCTCGAACGTATCCCTGGGGACGCCGATCGGTTTTTGGTCTTCAGGTCCTTGGTGATCAGGGTGATGACTCTCGCCTCGATCTGCGCCAAGTGGTCCGGCTTCAAGGACGAGCTCCGTCCCCCTGATGTGATCCCCGGCAATAATCCTTTTTGGATGGACTGGTAATAGTCCTCGTCCTTACGTGATCTTCTTGCCTCCTTTCCACCCAGAGGTCGAGGGTAAGGGGGACGCTGGTGTTGCTGCTGCTGCTGCTGCTGCTGTCCGTGCCGGTGGGGGTGTTGTTGCTGCAGTTGCCGCCGGGTCTGGACGCTGCTGCAGATCCGGTCGCTGGAGCAGGTTTGGTTGCTGCTGCTGCTGCACGTTTGGTTGCTGGTGCCGGTGCAGTCGCCGCTGCTGGATTGGTCGCTGCTGCAGGTGCGAGTCGCCGCTGCTGAATTGGTCGCTGCTGCAGGTGCAGTCGCCGCTGCTGGGGTGGTCGCTGCCGCAGGTGCAGTCGCCGCTGCTGGTCTGGTCGCTGCTGCAGGTGCAGTCGCCGCTGCTGGGGTGGTCTCTGCTGCAGGTGCAGTCGCCGCTGCTGGGGTGGTCGCTGCTGACAGTGTGGCCGCCGCCGCCTCCGCTGGTGTGGGGGAGCCGAACAGCATGCTCTCACTCGGTCATGGTGCGGGCTATGACGTCGTCGTCGTCTGCGTCACACAGTTGCCAGTCTCCCACCGACGCCGTGGTGGGAGTGCCGACTTCCCCCGGTCCTTCTGTGGCCATGCCACAAAAGTGACCGATCACCGGACAACTTCTTTCCGGTGTTTCGCGTTTTCGAAGAAACCGCTACTTTACGCTGGCCCGAGCAATGAACTCGGGCTGGAAATCAGTTGTCCAAGAGACAAGTGCGAGCAGATATCACTGCGGAACAACTACTCCACTAGGCTCTTCCAACGAACGAGAGGGAAGTGGCTAGGCCGTGGCCATGCCACGAGGTGGACAACTGCTTCCCGGTGTTTCGCGTTCGAAAGAACACTACTTTTACGCTGGCGAGCAATAAACTCGGGCTGGAAAACAATATGTCCGAGAGACAGAGTGCGAACAAATAACACGGAGGAACAAATGCTCCACTAAGCTCCCACAACACAAAATCCACACAAACAAAAGTCTGGGGGAAGTGGCTGGTTTTTTATTTATTCATTTTTACATGAATTATGGCACAAGGCCGAAAAGGTGGGAGGGGAACAAAACAGGGGTGGTCTTCAGTTACTATATCCTATACCTAGCTAATCAGATTCACGACCCATACATACGTTACAATGATTCTCATTCACCATAAGAATTTGTCCATCAACACTCGTACTTATCTAGCACCAAAATATCGCAAAAACATACCGGGGACCTACAAAAACGCCCCAAATGTACATAAAAATTTGTGATTATTTACAAAAATAGATTTTAAAATTTGTACATAAAAATTTGTGACTATTTACAATTATAGTACAAAAATAGATTTTAAACATTTGTACATGAGATGATATGATGAGGGCGGGGGGTATGAGAAGAAACAAAAAATCCCCAAAACAAAAAACAATTTCAAATGAATATTTATACAAAATGTTAGTAAGACCCAAACACACCCTCGTAATTAAAGAGGCCACTGTATTCTGCCTGTAGAGACAAAATCAAGCCACGCTCTCTTTCTAAGGGAATGGAGAAGCTGGGTACAAAAATAAATTGGACTGGAGAATATATAAGGCTGACCCAGCCGAGAATAAAACGGGGCAAAGTAACAATGGTCAGTGGGAATCTCGAACTGGATCATAACAAAAGCAATGGAGCCGGGAACAGGCTAGGACAAATGCATTCACTCACATTAACTAGGTATACAAAAGAAAGCTAACCTTAACCGCGGGAGGGGGTTCCAGAGAAATCCACCCCGATGTGACTTGGCAAGAACAAAAAAGAAAATCAAGGCTAGCCCCGGTCACACGAACCAGGCTCGCTGTATATCCACCTTTTGCTAAGTCATCAAGGTGCAGCCGTTTCCATTCAGTTCTAATCTTCATTTTTGAGCTGGTGCTCAAAATATCGGATTAGATCCTGATCCGAAAGACGACCTCCCCGCAAGACTTCCTCCAGACGCGTCATCCAAATCACCATTCTAGCCGTGGCCAGTAGCGACAGAAACACCATCCGCTTCACACCAGAGTACGGGGGCGACACATTGTCCACAGCGTATGCGCGATCAATGAGCACAAGCTCCCGCGGCGAGAGACCGAGCAGTCAACTCGCCGACACGCGCCCACAACGGGCGAACGCGCGAACAATGGAAGAAGGCGTGCGCCGACGTCTCCTTAATTCCAAGGTTGCAACGTTCACGATACTGGCAAATCCGCCAGGCCCGTTGCGAAACGCTTGTCATTGAGCGACAAACCATTCCGAGCCAATCGCCAGGTGAGAGAAAACTCAAGAGTTGCTGAGCCAATCCGCACCTGGCGCCCAAGACCAATGAGAGCGGTACTCCACTCTCGACATGCCGAGCTTACTCCACAGCTTATCCTTCACGGCACCCTCCACTAATCCCCGATAGAAGGTTTCCTGGGCTGTGAAAGGTCACTGGACCGTGGAATGGCCTGCAAGGCCGCCAGACATTCGAGCAGGAATTTCGGTCGCACCCAGGGCCTGACGGTCAGCCATGGGGTCGGGGAGCGATGGTGAGGCAAGGGAACATGTCCCTCACTACCCCCGCAAGCAACCGATCTTCCTCCAACGCGCGTCTGAGAAATGCAACCTCGAAGCGAGCACGTGGCTCCTCAAGTGTGGCATCCCCGAGACCCCTTGACACGGACGGAGGCAACAGACTCCTTTGTCGACCATGTGTTTGCGTCCTCTCCACAGGCAGGAGAATAGCAAACGCTCGACGCCTTCTCATGATCGTCACAAAGGGGAGAATACTGACAACCGGTAAAGGATCATGGGAAAGAGGTATGTGTTGCACACCTCCGCCAAGCCCTTCACGGAGAGACCCCGTCGACGCCAAACCTTGACCGACGCGCCGACCTTTGCCAGTACTTCAGACCAGTTTTTCTCCAACTGTAAGTCCGGACCGAACCAAACTCCGAGGAGCTTGACCGGCCCGTCCGTCCAGTCGAAGGGCCCCGGGAGGGAAACACCCTTCCAAGCGCCTAACCGCAAGCCGGAAGACTTGTCGCAGTTAATTCTGGCCCCCTGTCACCTTCTCATGCCGTACAAGCGCCTGTTGTACCGCCTCTATGTCCCTGCGGGAGGACACAAAGGTCGTTACGTCATCGGCGTACGCGGAAACCCTGGCTCGAGCTCCGCCAGGGGCTGCGATTCCACGTAGGACCGGACTGCCCGTCTCGTCCCTTAGCCGGCGAAGGAGGGCTCCAACGCCAGGACGTAAAGGAGAGAAGACAGTGGACAACCCTGTCGGACCGACCCTAGACAGCGCGAAAGCGCCCGACAGCTTCCCGTTCACCTGTGCCACAGCCTTAGGGGAGCGATACAGAAGGCTAATCCAGCGGCTGAAGTCGGGTTTGAATCCGGCGGCCTGCAGGACAGCAACCAGGTAGCCATGGTCAATCCTATCAAATGCCTTGGACTGATCCAAATTGATCAGCGCGGCCTCATCGTCGTCTTCTACACCCTCTACGATCGTACGAATCAAGTGCAGGTTGCTCTGAATTGTTCGTCCCTTCACAGAACAAGTCTGATCCGGTCCCAACAGAGACTCGGCAACTAGCTGCAAGCGATTCGTCAGGATCTTGGCCAAAATCTTTAACTCTGTGTTTAGCAGAGTTATGGGCCTGTAATCATCTAGTTCCCTCCCAACCTTCTTGCCTTTTCTCAACAGCGTGATCACGCCCCTGGTGATCCGACCGGGGATGGACCCCTGCCGAAACCAGTGGTTGAACACGACAGCCAAACGGGACAAAAAGGTGCGACATCCTCAAGTACATTTCATAGGGCAAACCATCCAAGCCTGGCGACTTGCCTCTGCCGACCTTCTTCAAAGCCACGTAGATTTCGTCCTCCGTAATCTCCCCTTCGCAACTAACCGCTTCAGCCGGCAAAAGCCGGGGAAAGTCAGCCAAATAGCTGCGAAACTCCTCGTCACGAGTCCAGGCTCCTTGGTAAATCGGTGTTCAATGCTGCCGGAACGCCTCGCACATGTCGTTGGTGGACCTTAGGAGATGTCCCTCCGGGTCGCGTACCTCTCGAATGTACCGGTCGCCGGCCTGGCGAATTTCTTCCTTGCGCAGTTCTGCGCCCATGTTCACAGCTTCGGAAGACATCTTGCTTAACTTAGCCCTAATTACCTGACCCATGTAGCGCCCGCTAGTCGAACGCTCCAGGGCCTCCCA
>JBBBDQ010024414.1:0-18357 GCA_037127315.1 Ascarosepion bandense
ATTTTCTGAAAAGCGTAGCTGGCCATGCGGCAGCCAGTAAGGAATCGAACCCACTATTCAGGCTTGATGTAGCGGGAATGGCTTCATAATCGTTACGCCACGTCGAAGTTCTATAACTGGATTTTCTAAGTAGTTAATGTATGCGGCAGCCGGTAAGTATCGAACCCACTATTCAGGCGATGTAGCGGGGCAGCTTCATAATCATTACGCCACGTTGAAGTTCTCATAACTGATTTTCTAAGAGTAGTTAATGTATGCGGCAGCCAGTAAGAATCGAACCCACTATTCGGGCTTGATATGGCAAGACAAACTTCATAATCATTACGCCACGTCAGAAGTTCTCATAACTGATTTTCTGAAGTAGTTAATGTATGCAACTGACCAGTAAAATCGAACCCACTATTCAGGCTTGATATGTGAACAAGCTTCATAATCATTACGCCACGTCGAAGTTCTCTGTATTGATTTTCCTATAGCGTAGCTGTGTATGCGGCAGCTAGTAAGAATCGAACCCACTATTCGGGCTTGATATGTGAGACAGCTTCATAATCATTACGCCACGTCCAAGGTTCTCTTAACCAGTTTTCTAAGAGTAGTTAATGTATGCGGCAGCCAGTAAGAATCGAACCCACTATTGAGCTTGATATAGCGAGACTTAAACTTCATAATCATTACGCCATTGAGTTCGCCATAACTGATTTTCTGAGTAGTTAATGTATGCGGCAATGATAGAGATAGAACCCACTATTCAGGCTTGATATGTGAGACAAGCTTCATAATCATTACGCCACGTCGAAGTTCTCATAACGAGATTTTCTAAGAGTGATTGATATGTGCGACGGCCAGTAGAAATCGAACCCACTATTCCAGGCTTGATGTCCGGGGCAGCTTCCATAATCGTTACGCCACGTCGAGTTCTCATAACTGATTTTCTAAAGCGTAGCTAATGTATGCGGCAGCCAGTAAGAATCGAACCCACTATTCAGGCTTGATATAGCGAGACAAGCTTCATAATCATTACGCCACGTCGAAGTTCTCATAACTGATTTTCTGGCAGCCGGCTAATGTATGCGGCAGCCAGTAAGAATCCGAACCCTTCTTCAGGCTTGATGGCGAGACGAAAGCTTCATAATCATTACGCCACGTCGAAGTTCTCATAACTGATTTTCAGCGTATTCAACATGCGGCAGCCAGTAAAATCGAACCCACTATTCAGGCTTGATATGGCGAGACAAGCTTTTCATAATCATTATACGTCCCAGTTCTCATAACTGATTTTCTAAGCGTATTGGCTAATGTATACGGCAGCCAGTAAGAATCGAACCCACTATTCAGGCTTGATACAACAACGAGACAAACTTCATAATCATTACGCCACGTCAAGTTCTCATAACTGATTTTCTAAGAGTAGCTAATGTATGCGGCGGCAGTAAGAATCGAGCCCACTATTTGAGCTTGATATAGCGAGACAGCTTCATAATCATTACGCCACGTCAGTTCTCATAACTGATTTCTAAGAGTAGTTAATGTATGCGGCAGCCAGTAAAAATTAGCCACTATTCCGGGCTTGATGTCCCGCGAGACAAGCTTGTAATCATTACGCCACGTCGAAGTTCTCATAACTGATTTTCTAAGAGTAGTTAATGTATGCGGCAGCCAGTAAGAATCGAACCCACTATTCAGGCTTGATATAGCAGAGACAAGCTTCATAATCATTACGCCACGTCAAAGTTCTCATAACTGATTTTCTAAGAGTAGCTAATGTATGCGGCAGCCGGTAAGAATCGAACCCTGTTGCCGGGCTTGATATGGCAGGACAGCTTCATAATCGTGCCTGCGTCAGTTATATAACTGATTTTCTAAGAGTAGTTAATGTATGCGGCAGCCAGTAAGAATCGAACCCACTGTTCAGGCTTGATGTCAGGACAAGCTTCATAATCATTACGCCATCGAAGTTCTCATAACTGATTTTCTAAAGCGTAGCTAATGTATGCGTAATGATAAGAATCGAACCCACTGTTCAGGCTTGATGGCAGGACAAGCTTCATAATCATTACGCCACGTCGAAGTTCTCATAACTGATTTTCTAGCCTTAGCTAATGTATGCGGCAGCCGGTAAGAATCGAACCCACTATTCAGGCTTGATAGTAGCGGAATGACTTCATAATCATTACGCCACGTCGATTCTGTAACTGATTTTCTAAGAGTAGTTAATGTATGCGGCAGCCGATAAGAATCGAACCCACTATTCCAGGCTTGATGATAAAGGACAAGCCATAATCATTACGCCACGTCGAAGTTCTCATAACGATTTTTCTAAAGGTAGTTAATGTATGCGGCAGCGTGGGGAATCGAACCCACTATTCAGGCTTGATATAGCGAGACAAGCTTCATAATCATTACGCCGTCCGAAGTTCTCGCAACGGATTTTCTAAAACATGCTTCAATGTATGCAACGGCCAGTAAGATCGAACCCACTATTCAGGCGTGTAGCGAGACAAGCTTCATAATCATTACGCACGTCGAAGTTCTCATAACTGATTTTCTAGTGATTAATGTATGCGGCAGCGGTAAGAATCGAACCCACTATTCAGGCTTGATGGCTCGCGAGACAAGCTTCATAATCATTACGCCACGTCCAAAAGTTCTGCAACTGATTTTCAGAGTAGTTAATGTATGCGGCAGCCAGTAAGAATCGAGCCACTATTCCGGGCTTGATATAGCAGGAACCGACTTCATAATCATTACGCCACGTCGAAGTTCGCCACGCTGATTTTCTGAAGTAGCTAATGTATGCGGCAGCCAGTAAAAATCGAACCCACTATTCAGGCCGATGGCATAGCTGAGACAAGCTTCATAATCGACACGCCACGTCGAAGTTCTCATAACTGATTTTCTGAAGTGGTTAATGTATGCGGCAGCCAGTAAGAATCAGACATGGCTGGAAGCGGTAAATAAGACAAGCTTCATAATCATTTACGCCGTAGAAGTTCTCATAACTGATTTTCTAAGCGTAGCTAATGCTTGTGCGGCAGCCAGTAAAGTCGAACCCACTATTCGGGCTTGATGGCACTGGCCGAGACAGAAGCTGCAATCATTACGCCACGTCGAAGTTCTCACGCTGATTTCTAAGCGTAGCTAATGTGTGCGGCAGCCAGTAAGAATCGAACCACTATTCGGGCTTGATATGCTTGGAGACAAGCTTCATAATCATTACGCCACGTCGAAGTTCCACCATAACTGATTTTCTAAGAGTAGTTAATGTATGCGGCAGCCGGTAAGGTGAACCCACTATTCAGGCTTGATGTCGCGAGACAAGCTTCATAATCATTACCGCCACGTTGAAGTTCTCATAACGGGACTCTGAAGTGGTTAATGTATGCGGCAGCCGGTAAGAATCGAACCCACTATTCGAGCGATGTGTGAGACAAGCTACCAATCATTACGCCGATGATTCTCATAACTGATTTTCTAAGAGTAGCTAATGTATGCGGCAGCGGTAAGAAATCGAACCCACTATTCGGGCTTGATGTGTGAGACAAGCTTCGTAATCATTGCACACGTCGAAGTTCTCGCAACACGCAGTTTTAAGGTAGTTAATGTATGCGGCAGCCAGTAAGAATCGAACCCACTATTCAGGCGATGTCGCAGAGACAAGCTTCGCAATCATTACGCCACGTCCGGTTCTCATAACTGATTTTCTGAAGTGGTTAATGTATGCGGCAGCCAGTAAGAATCGAACCCACTATTCAGGCTTGATATGGCGAGACAAGCTGCACAATCGCTACGCCACGTCAGAAGTTCTGTAACTGATTTTTCTAAGGTAGCTAATGTATGCGGCGGCCAGTAAGAATCGAACTTACTATTCAGGCTTGATATAGCGAGACAAGCTTCATAATCATTACGCCACGTCGAAGTTCTCATAACTGATTTTCTAAGAGTAGCTAATGTATGCGGCAGCCAGTAAAATCGAACCCACTGTTCAGGAGCTTGATCGCGTAGCGAGACAAGCTTCATAATCATTACGCCACGTCGAAGTTCTCATAACTGATTTTCTAAGAGTAGTTAATGTATGCGGCAGCCGGTAAGAATCGAACCCACTATTCCGGGCTTGATCATCATGAGACAAGCTTCATAATCATTACGCCACGTTGAAGTTCTCGCAACGTTCTAGAGTAGTTAATGTGCGTGACGGTAAAGATCGAACCACTATTCGAAGCGTTATTAGCGAGACAAGCTTCATAGTAATTACGCCACGTCGAAGTTCTCCTGTGATTTTCTAAGGAGTAGCTAATATGCGGCAGCCAGTAAGAACCCACTATTCGGAAGCAGTGTAGCGAGACAAGCTTCGCTAATCATTACGCCACGTCGAAGTTCTCATAACTGATTTTCTAAGAGTAGTTGTGTGTATGCGGCAGCCAGTAAGAATCGAACCCCGCTGTTCAGGCTTGATGTCATGAGACAAGCTTCATAATCGATACGCACGTCGAAGTTCTCATAACTGATTTGCTAAGAGTAGTTAATGTATGCGGCAGCCGATAAGAATCGAACCCACTATTCCAGGCTTGATATGGCAGAGACAAGCTTCATAATCGTGCCACGTCAGAGGTTTCTCGCATAACTGATTTTCTAAAGAGTAGTTAATGTATGCGGCAGCCAGTAAAATCTGAACCCTGTTCAGGCTTGATATTCGCGAGACAAGCTTCATAATCGTACGCCACGTCAAGTTCTCATAGTTTTCTAAGAGTAGTTAATGTATGCGGCAGCCAGTAGAATCGAACTATTCGGGCTTGATGCATGTGAGACAGCTTCATAATCATTACGCCACGTCGAAGTTCTCATAACGCTGATTTTCTAAGAGTAGTTAATGTATGCGGCAGCCAGTAAGAGATCGAACCCACTATTCAGGCTTGATACTGTGAGACAAGCTTCATAATCATTACGCCACGTCCGAGTTCTCATAACTGATTTTCTAAAATTAGCCGTATGCGGCAGCCGGTAGATCGAACCCACTATTCGAGCTTGATACTTCTAGCGAGACAAAGCTTCATAATCATTACGCCACGTCGAAGTTCTCATAACTTCAGTTTTCTAAGAGTAGTTAATGTATGCGGCAGCCAGTAAGAGTAGACCCTATTCCAGGCTTGATATTGTGAGACAAGCTTCGTAATCGATACGCCGTCGAAGTTCTCATAACTGATTTTCTAAGAGTAGTTAATGTATGCGGCGGCCAGTAAGAATCGAACCACTATTCAGCGACGATGGCGTAGCGAAAGCTTCGTAATCATTGCCACGTCGAAGTTCTCATAACTGATTTTCTAAGCGTAGCTAATGTATACGCGGCAGCCAGTAAGAATCGAACCGCTATTCAGGCTTGATATGTGAGACAAGCTTCATAATCGTGCCACGTCAGAAGTTCTCATAACTGATTTTCTAAGCGTAGCTAATGTATGCGGCAGCCAGTGAAATCGAACCCACTGGCAGGCTTGATGTGGCAAGTGCTTCATAGTATTTACGCCACGTCGAAGTTCTCATAACTGATTTTCTAAGAGTAGTTAATGTATGCGGCGGCCAGTAAGAATCGAACCCACTATTCCAGGCTTGATATAGCGAGACAAACTTCATAATCATTACACTACGTTGGAGAGTTCTCATAACTGATTTTCTAAGAGTAGTTAATGTATGCGGCGGCCAGTAGAATCGAACCCACTATTCGGGCTTGATATGTGAGACAAGCTTCATAATCATTACGCCACGTCGAAGTTCTATAACTGATTTTCTAAGAGTAGTTAGTAAGCGGCCAGTAAGAATCGAACCCACTATTGAGCTTGATATAGCGAGACAAACTATAATCATTACGCCGTGAGTTCTCATAACTGATTTTCAAGCGTAGCTAATGTATACGGCAGCCGGTAAGAATCGAGCCACTATTCAGGCTTGATATGTGAGACTAAGCTTCATAATCATTACGCCACGTCGGGATTCTATAACTGATTTTCTAAAATGGACCCAATGTATGCCGACGACGGTAAGAATCGAACCCACTATTCAGGCTTGATATGGCAGAACAAGCTTCATAATCATTACGCCGTTGAAGTTCTCATAACTGATTTTTCTAAGAGTAGTTAATGTATGCGGCAGCCAGTAAGAATCGAACCCACTATTCAGGCTTGATATGGCGGACAAGCTTTGCAATCATTACGCCACGTCGAAGTTCGCATGGCCCAACCTGATTTTCTAAGCGTAGCTAATGTATGCGGCAGCCAGTAAGAATCGAACCCACTATTCAGGCTTGATGTGTGAGACAAGCTTTCCGCTAATCATTACGCCACGTCGAAGTTCTCATAGCGGTTTTCTGGAAGTGGTTAATGTATACGGCAGCCAGTAAGAATCCGAACCCACTATTGAGCTTGATATGGCAGAACCAAGCTTCATAATCATTACGCTACACGTCCAGTTCTCTGTATTTTCTGAAATGGTTAATGTATGCGGCAGCCAGTAAGAATCGAACCCACTATTCAGGCTTGATGTGTAGGAGATAAGCTTCTAATCATTACGCCACGTCGAAGTTCTCATAACTGATTTTCTGAGAGTAGTTAATGTATGCGGCAGCTGAAATGAGAATCGAACCCACTATTCAGGCTTGATATAGCGAGACAAACTTCATAATCATTACTTGTCGAAGTTCTCATAACTGATTTTCTCAAGTAGTTAATGTATGCGGCAGCCGGTAAGAATCGAACCCACTATTCAGGCTTGATAACTCTGGCGAGACAAGCTTCCATAATCATTACGCCACGTCCAGAGAAGTTCTCATAACTGATTTTCTAAAGTGGTTAATGTATGCGGCAGCCGGTAAGAATCGAACCCACTATTCAGGCTTGATGTGGCAGAGACAAACTTCATAATCATTGCACCACGTCGAAGTTCTCACGCTGATTTTCTGAATGCGATTTAATGTATGCGGCAGCCAGTAAGAATCGAACCCACTATTCAGGCTTGATGGCATAGCGAGACGGCTTCCGCTATAATCATTACGCCACGTTGAAGTTCTCATAACTGATTTTTAAGAGTAGTTAATGTATGCGGCAGCCAGTAAGAATCGAACCCACTATTCGGGCTTGATATAGCGAGACAAGCTTCATAATCATTACGCCACGTCGAAGTTCTCATAACTGATTTTCTAAGAGTAGTTAATGTATGCGGCAACCAGTGGGAATCGAACCACTATTCCAGGCTTGATATGGCAGAACAAGCTTCACAATGTACATACGTCAGAAGTTCTCATAACTGATTTCTAAGAGTAGTTAATGTGCGGCAGCCAGTGAGAATCGAACCCACTATTCGGGCTTGATAGCGTAGCGAGACAAGCTTCATAATCATTACGCCACGTCGAAGTTCTCCACCTTCAATTTTTCTGAAACGGTTAATGTATGCGGCAGCCAGTAAGAATCGAACCCACTATTCAGGCTTGATATAGCGGAACAAGCTTCATAATCATTACGCCACGTCCGAAGTTCTCATAACTGATTTTCTAAGAGTAGTTAATGTATGCGGCAGCCAGTAAGAATCGAACCCACTATTCAGGCCGGTAGCGAAGTTAAGCTTCATAATCATTACGCCACGTCGAAGTTCTCGCGCTGATTTTCCTGAGTGGTTAATGTGGCAGCGGCCAGTAAGGTCGAACCCACTATTCAGGCTTGATATGGCAGAGACAAGCTTCATAATCGTTACGCCACGTCGAAGTTCTCTGTGATTTTCTAAGGTAGTTAATGTGTTAAGCATTGATAAGAATCAACCCACTATTCAGGCTTGATGTAGCGAGACAATACGTCCAGTACGCCACGTCGAAGTTCTCACGCTGATTTTCTGAAGTAGTTAATGTATACGGCAGCCAGTAAGAATCGAACCCACTATTCAGGCTTGATATGACGAGACAAGCTTCATAATCATTACGCCATCGAGATTCTCATAACTTAGGATTTTCTAAGAGTAGTTAATGTATGCGACAGCCAGTGATCGAACCCACTATTCAGGCTTGATATGGCGAGACAAGCTTCATATTCATTACGCCACGTCCAAGTTCTGTAACTGATTTCTAGAGTAGTTAATGTATGCGGCAGCCAATGGAGAATCGAACACTATTTCAGGCTTGATATGTGAGACAAGCTTCATAATCATTACGCCACGTCAAGAAGTTTCTCATAACGTTTTCTAAGAGTAGTTAATGTATGCGGCAGCCAGTAAGAATCGAACCCACTATTCAGGCTTGATATAGCGAGACAAGCTTCATAATCATTACGCCACGTCAGTTCTCATAACTGATTTTCTAAGAGTAGTTAATGTATGCGGCAGCCAGTAAGAATCGAACCCACTATTCAGGCTTGATATAGCGAGACAAGCTTCATAATCATTACGCCACGTCGAAGTTCTCATAACTGATTTTCTAAGAGTAGTTAATGTATGCGGCAGCCAGTAAGAATCGAACCCACTATTCAGGCTTGATATCGCGAGACAAGCTTCATAATCATTACGCCACGTCGAAGTTCTCATAACTGATTTTCTAAGAGTAGTTAATGTATGCGGCAGCCAGTAAGAATCGAACCCACTATTCAGGCTTGATATAGCGAGACAAGCTTCATAATCATTACGCCACGTCGAAGTTCTCATAACTGATTTTCTAAGAGTAGCTAATGCGGCAGCCAAAAGAATCGAACCCACTATTCAGGCTTGATATAGCGAGACAAGCTTCATAATCATTACGCCACGTCGAAGTTCTCATAACTGATTTTCTAAGAGTAGCTAATGTATGCGGCAGCCAGTAAGAATCGAACCCACTATTCAGGCTTGATATATGGAGTATAAAGCTTCATAATCATTACGCCACGTCGAAGTTCTCATAACTGATTTTCTAAGAGTAGTTAATGTATGCGGTGAAAGCCAGTAAGAATCGAACCCACTATCCAGGCTTGATATCGCGAGACAAGCTTCATAATCATTACGCCACGTTGAAGTTCTCATAACTGATTTTCTAAGAGTAGTTATTAATGCATGCGGCAGCCAGTAAGAATCGAACCCACTATTCAGGCTTGATATAGCGAGACAAGCTTCATAATCATTACGCCACGTCGAAGTTCTCATAACTGATTTTCTAAGAGTAGCTAATGTATGCGGCAGCCAGTAAGAATCGAACCCACTATTCAGGCTTGATATAGCGAGACAAGCTTCATAATCATTACGCCACGTCGAAGTTCTCATAACTGATTTTCTAAGAGTAGTTAATGTATGCGGCAGCCAGTAAGAATCGAACCTAATTATTCACAGGGGCTTGATATCGCGAGGACAAGCTTCATAATCATTACGCCACGTCGAAGTTCTCATAACTGATTTTCTAAGAGTAGTTAATGTATATGCGGCAGCCAGTAAGAATCGAACCCACTATTCAGGCTTGATATAGCGAGACAAGCTTTCATAATCATTACGCCACGTCGAAGTTCTCATAACTGATTTTCTAAGAGTAGTTATGTATGCGGCAGCCAGTAAGAATCGAACCCACTATTCAGGCTTGATATCGCGAGACAAGCTTCATAATCATTACGCCACGTCGAAGTTCTCATAACTGATTTTCTAAGAGTAGTTAATGTATGCGGCAGCCAGTAAGAATCGAACCCACTATTCAGGCTTGATATAGCGAGACAAGCTTCATAATCATTACGCCACGTCGAAGTTCTCATAACTGATTTTCTAAGAGTAGTTATGCTATGCGGCAGCCAGTAAGAATCGAACCTAATTATTCAGGCTTGATATAGCGAGACAAGCTTCATAATCATTACGCCACGTCGAAGTTCTCATAACTGATTTTCTAAGAGTAGCTAATGTATGCGGCAGCCAGTAAGAATCGAACCCACTATTCAGGCTTGATATAGCGAGACAAGCTTCATAATCATTACGCCACGTCGAAGTTCTCATAACTGATTTTCTTAAGAGTAGTTAATGTATGCGGCAGCCAGTAAGAATCGAACCCACTATTCAGGCTTGATATCGCGAGACAAGCTTCATAATCATTACGCCACGTCGAAGTTCTCATAACTGATTTTCTAAGAGTAGTTAATGTATGCGGCAGCCAGTAAGAATCGAACCTTAATTATTCAGGCTTGATATAGCGAGAAAGCTTCATAATCATTACGCCACGTCGAAGTTCTCATAACTGATTTTCTAAGCGTAGCTAATGCGATGCGGCAGCCAGTAAGAATCGAACCGCCTTATTCAGGCTTGATATAGCGAGACAAGCTCATAATCATTACGCCACGTCGAAGTTCTCATAACTGATTTTCTAAGCGTAGCTAATGTATGCGGCAGCCAGTAAGAATCGAACCCACTATTCAGGCTTGATATAGCGAGACAAGCTTCATAATCATTACGCCACGTCGAAGTTCTCATAACTGATTTTCTAAGAGTAGTTAATACGCATGCGGCAGCCAGTAAGAATCGAACCCACTATTCAGGCTTGATATGAGACAAGCTTCATAATCATTACGCCACGTTGAAGTTCTCATAACTGATTTTCTAAGAGTAGTTAATGTATGCGGCAGCCAGTAAGAATCGAACCCACTATTCAGGCTTGATATAGCGAGACAAGCTTCATAATCATTACGCCACGTCGAAGTTCTCATAACTGATTTTCTAAGAGTAGTTAATGTATGCGGCAGCCAGTAAGAATCGAACCCACTATTCAGGCTTGATATAGCGAGACAAGTTTCATAATCATTACGCCACGTCGAAGTTCTCATAACTGATTTTCTCAAGCGTAGCTAATGTATGCGGCAGCCAGTAAGAATCGAACCCACTATTCAGGCTTGATATAGCGAGACAAGCTTCATAATCATTACGCCACGTCGAAGTTCTCATAACTGATTTTCTAAGAGAAGTTAATGTATGCGGCAGCCAGTAAGAATCGAACCCACTATTCAGGCTTGATATAGCGAGACAAGCTTCATAATCATTACGCCACGTTGAAGTTCTCATAACTGATTTTCTAAGAGTAGTTAATGTATGCGGCAGCCAGTAAGAATCGAACCCACTATTCAGGCTTGATATAGCGAGACAAGCTTTCATAATCATTACGCCACGTCGAAGTTCTCATAACTGATTTTCTTAAGCGTATTAATGTATGTGCAGCCAGTAAGAATCGAACTCATCATTCAGGCTTGATATAGCGAGACAAGCTTCATAATCATTACGCCACGTCGAAGTTCTCATAACTGATTTTCTAAGAGTAGTTAATGTATGCGGCAGCCAGTAAGAATCGAACCCACTATTCAGGCTTGATATAGCGAGACAAGCTCATAATCATTACGCCACGTCGAAGTTCTCATAACTGATTTTCTAAGAGTAGTTAATGTATGTGGTAGCCAGTAAGAATCGAACCCACTATTCAGGCTTGATATAGCGAGACAAGCTTTCATAATCATTACGCCACGTCGAAGTTCTCATAACTGATTTTCTAAGAGTATTAATGTATGCGGCAGCCAGTAAGAATCGAACCCACTATTCAGGCTTGATATAGCGAGACAAGCTTCATAATCATTACGCCACGTCGAAGTTCTCATAACTGATTTCTACATAGTTAATGTATGCGGCAGCTTCGTGTAAGAATCGAACCCACTATTCAGGCTTGATATAGCGAGACAAGCTTCATAATCATTACGCCACGTCGAAGTTCTCATAACTGATTTTCTAAGAGTAGTTAATGTATGCGGTAGCCAGTAAGAATCGAACCCACTATTCAGGCTTGATATAGCGAGACAAGCTTCATAATCATTACGCCACGTCGAAGTTCTCATAACTGATTTTCTAAGAGTAGTTAATGTATGCGGCAGCCAGTAAGAATCGAACCCACTATTCAGGCTTGATATAGCGAGACAAGCTTCATAATCATTACGCCACGTTGAAGTTCTCATAACTGATTTTCTAAGAGTAGTTAATGTATGCGGCAGCCAGTAAGAATCGAACCCACTATTCAGGCTTGATATAGCGAGACAAGCTTCATAATCATTACGCCACGTCGAAGTTCTCATAACTGATTTTCTAAGAGTAGTTAATGTATGCGGCAGCCAGTAAGAATCGAACCCACTATTCAGGCTTGATATAGCGAGACAAGCTTCATAATCATTACGCCACGTCGAAGTTCTCATAACTGATTTTCTAAGAGTAGTTAATGTAGTGCGGTAGCCAGTAAGAATCGAACCCACTATTCAGGCTTGATATAGCGAGACAAGCTCATAATCATTACGCCACGTCGAAGTTCTCATAACTGATTTTCTAAGAGTAGTTAATGTATGCGGCAGCCAGTAAGAATCGAACCCACTATTCAGGCTTGATATAGCGAGACAAGCTTCATAATCATTACGCCACGTCGAAGTTCTCATAACTAATTTTCTAAGAGTAGCTACGTATGCGGCAGCCAGTAAGAATCGAACCCACTATTCAGGCTTGATATAGCGAGACAAGCTTCATAATCATTACGCCACGTCGAAGTTCTCATAACTGATTTTCTAAGAGTAGTTAATGTATGCGGTAGCCAGTAAGAATCGAACCCACTATTCAGGCTTGATATAGCGAGACAAGCTTCATAATCATTACGCCACGTCGAAGTTCTCATAACTGATTTTCTAAGAGTAGTTAATGTATGCGGCAAGCCAGTAAGAATCGAACCCACTATTCAGGCTTGATATAGCGAGACAAATAATCATTACGCCACGTCGAAGTTCTCATAACTGATTTTCTAAGAGTAAGCACAGTATGCGGCAGCCAGTAAGAATCGAACCACTATTCAGGCTTGATATAGCGAGACAGAGCCATAATCATTACGCCACGTCGAAGTTCTCATAACTGATTTTCTAAGAGTAGTTAATGTATGCGGCAGCCAGTAAGAATCGAACCCACTATTCAGGCTTGATATAGCGAGACAAGCTTCATAATCATTACGCCACGTCGAAGTTCTCATAACTGATTTTCTAAGAGTAGTTAATGCATGCGGCAGCCAGTAAGACCGAACCCACTATTCAGGCTTGATATAGCGACAAGCTCTGCGCAATCATTACGCCACGTCGAAGTTCTCATAACTGATTTTCTAAGAGTAGTTAATGTATGCGGCAGCCAGTAAGAATCGAACCCACTATTCAGGCTTGATATAGCGAGACAAGCTTCATAATCATTACGCCACGTCGAAGTTCTCATAACTGATTTTCTAAGAGTAGTTAATGTATGCGGCAGCCAGTAAGAATCGAACCCACTATTCAGGCTTGATATAGAGACAAGCTTCATAATCATTACGCCACGTCGAAGTTCTCATAACTGATTTTCTAAGAGTAGTTAACAGTATGCGGCAGCCAGTAAGAATCGAACCCACTATTCAGGCTTGATATAGCGAGACAAGCTTCACAATCATTACGCCACGTCGAAGTTCTCATAACTGATTTTCTAAGAGTAGTTAATGTATGCGGCAGCCAGTAAGAATCGAACCCACTATCTACAGGCTTGATATAGCGAGACAAGCTCTTCATAATCATTACGCCACGTCGAAGTTCTCATAACTGATTTTCTAAGAGTAGTTAATGTATGCGGCAGCCAGTAAGAATCGAACCCACTATTCAGGCTTGATATAGCGAGACAAGCTTCATAATCATTACGCCACGTTGAAGTTCTCATAATCCGATTTTCTAAGAGTAGTTAATGCGCGCGGCAGCCAGTAAGAATCGAACCCACTATTCAGGCTTGATATAGCGAGACAAGCTTCATAATCATTACGCCACGTCGAAGTTCTCATAACTGATTTTCTAAGCGTAGCTAATGTATGCGGCAGCCAGTAAGAATCGAACCCACTATTCAGGCTTGATATAGCGAGACAAGCTTCATAATCATTACGCCACGTCGAAGTTCTCATAACTGATTTTCTAAGAGTAGTTAATGTATGCGGCAGCCAGTAAGAATCGAACCCACTATTCAGGCTTGATATAGCGAGACAAGCTTCATAATCATTACGCCACGTCGAAGTTCTCATAACTGATTTTCTAAGCGTAGCTAATGTATGCGGCAGCCAGTAAGAATCGAACCCACTATTCAGGCTTGATATAGCGAGACAAGCTTCATAATCATTACGCCACGTCGAAGTTCTCATAACTGATTTTCTCTAAGAGTAGTTAATGTATGCGGCAGTCAGTAAGAATCGAACCCACTATTCAGGCTTGATATAGCGAGACAAGCTTCATAATCATTACGCCACGTTGAAGTTCTCATAACTGATTTTCTAAGAGTAGTTAATAAAGCGTGGCAGCCAGTAAGAATCGAACCCACTATTCAGTTTGATATAGTGAGACAAGCTTCATAATCATTACGCCACGTCGAAGTTCTCATAACTGATTTTCTAAGAGTAGTTAATGCAGCGTGGCAGCCAGTAAGAATCGAACCCACTATTCAGGCTTGATATAGCGAGACAAGCTTCATAATCATTACGCCACGTCGAAGTTCTCATAACTGATTTTCTAAGCGTAGCTAATGTATGCGGCAGCCAGTAAGTAATCGAACCCACTATTCAGGCTTTCATATCGCGAGACAAGCTTCATAATCATTACGCCACGTCGAAGTTCTCATAACTGATTTTCTAAGAGAAGCGTGGCAGCCAGTAAGAATCGAACCACTATTCAGGCTTGATATAGCGAGACAAGCTTCATAATCATTACGCCACGTTGAAGTTCTATAACTGATTTTCTAAGAGTAGTTAATGTATGCGGCAGCCAGTAAGAATCGAACCCACTATTCAGGCTTGATATAGCGTGAGACAAGCTTCATAATCATTACGCCACGTTGAAGTTCTCATAACTGATTTTCTAAGAGTAGTTAATGTATGCGGCAGCCAGTAAGAATCGAACCCACTATTCAGGCTTGATATAGCGAGACAAGCTTCATAATCATTACGCCACGTCGAAGTTCTCATAACTGATTTTCTAAGCGTAGCTATGCAAGGCAGCAGCCAGTAAGAATCGAACCCACTATTCAGGCTTGATATAGCGAGTCGCTTCATAATCATTACGCCACGTCGAAGTTCTCATAACTGATTTTCTAAGAGTAGCTAATGTATGTAATAGCCAGTAAGAATCGAACCCAATTATTCATTTCTGATATAGCGAGACAAGCTTCATAATCATTACGCCACGTCGAAGTTCTCATAACTGATTTTCTAAGAGTAGCTAATGTATGCGGCAGCCAGTAAGAATCGAACCCATTATTCAGGCTTGATAGCGAGACAAGCTTCATAATCATTACGCCACGTTGAAGTTCTCATAACTGATTTTCTAAGAGTAGTTAATGTATGCGGCAGCCAGTAAGAATCGAACCCACTATTCAGGCTTGATATAGCGAGACAAGCTTCATAATCATTACGCCACGTCGAAGTTCTCATAACTGATTTTTCTGCGTAGCTAATGTATGCGGCAGCCAGTAAGAATCGAACCCACTATTCAGGCTTGATATAGCGAGACAAGCTTCATAATCATTACGCTAATGTCGAAGTTCTCATAACTGATTTTCTTAAGAGAAGCACAAAGTATGCGGCAGCCAGTAAGAATCGAACCCACATTCAGGCTTGATATAGCGAGACAAGCTTCATAATCATTACGCCACGTCGAAGTTCTCATAACTGATTTTCTAAGAGTAGCTAATGTATGCGGCAGCCAGTAAGAATCGAACCCACTATTCAGGCTTGATATAGCGAGACAAGCTTCATAATCATTACGCCACGTCGAAGTTCTCATAACTGATTTTCTAAGAGTAGTTAATGTATGCGGCAGCCAGTAAGAATCGAACCCACTATTCAGGCTTGATATAGCGAGACAAGCTTCATAATCATTACGCCACGTCGAAGTTCTCATAACTGATTTTCTCTAAGCGTAGCTAATGTATGCGGCAGCCAGTAAGAATCGAACCCACTATTCAGGCTTGATATAGCGAGACAAGCTTCATAATCATTACGCCACGTCGAAGTTCTCATAACTGATTTTCTAAGAGTAGCTAATGTATGCGGCAGCCAGTAAGAATCGAACCCACTATTCAGGCTTGATATAGCGAGACAAGCTTCATAATCATTACGCCACGTCGAAGTTCTCATAACTGATTTTCTAAGAGTAGCTAATGAAGGTGCGGCAGCCAGTAAGAATCGAACCTTATTCAGGCTTGATATAGCGAGACAAGCTTCATAATCATTACGCCACGTTGAAGTTCTCATAACTGATTTTCTAAGCGTAGCTAATGTATGCGGCAGCCAGTAAGAATCGAACCCACTATTCAGGCTTGATATAGCGAGACAAGCTTCATAATCATTACGCCACGTCGAAGTTCTCATAACTGATTTTCTAAGAGTAGTTAATGTGCTGCGGCAGCCAGTAAGAATCGAACCCACTATTCAGGCTTGATATAGCGAGACAAGCTTCATAATCATTACGCCACGTCGAAGTTCTCATAACTGATTTTCTAAGAGTAGCTAATGTATGCGGCAGCCAGTAAGAATCGAACCCACTATTCAGGCTTGATATAGCGAGACAAGCTTCTCATAATCATTACGCCACGTCGAAGTTCTCATAACTGATTTTCTAAGAGAAGCAATGTATGCGGCAGCCAGTAAGAATCGAACCCACTATTCAGGCTTGATATAGCGAGACAAGCTTCATAATCATTACGCCACGTCGAAGTTCTCATAACTGATTTTCTAAGAGTAGCTAATGTATGCGGCAGCCAGTAAGAATCGAACCCACTATTCAGGCTTGATATAGCGAGACAAGCTCATAATCATTACGCCACGTTGAAGTTCTCATAACTGATTTTCTGCAAAGCAATGTATGCGGCAGCCAGTAAGAATCGAACCCACTATTCAGGCTTGATATAGCGAGACAAGCTTCATAATCATTACGCCACGTCGAAGTTCTCATAACTGATTTTCTTAAGAGAAGCAATTGCAGCCAGTAAGAATCGAACCCACTATTCAGGCTTGATATAGCGAGACAAGCTTCATAATCATTACGCCACGTCGAAGTTCTCATAACTGATTTTCTAAGAGTAGCTAATGTATGCGGCAGCCAGTAAGAATCGAACCCACTATTCAGGCTTGATATAGCGAGACAAGCTTCATAATCATTACGCCACGTTGAAGTTCTCATAACTGATTTTCTAAGCGTAGCTAATACGTATGCGGCAGCCAGTAAGAATCGAACCCACTATTCAGGCTTGATATAGCGAGACAAGCTTCATAATCATTACGCCACGTCGAAGTTCTCATAACTGATTTCTCAAGAGTAGTTAATGTATGCGGCAGCCAGCAAGAATCGAACCCACTATTCAGGCTTGATATAGCGAGACACATAATCATTACGCCACGTCGAAGTTCTCATAACTGATTTTCTAAGAGTAGCTAATGTATGCGGCAGCCAGTAAGAATCGAACAATTATTCAGGCTTGATATAGCGAGACAAGCTTCATAATCATTACGCCACGTCGTTCTCATAACTGATTTTCTAAGAGTAGCTAATGGGTATGCGGCAGCCAGTAAGAATCGAACCCACTATTCAGGCTTGATATAGAGACAAGCTTCATAATCATTACGCCACGTCGAAGTTCTCATAACTGATTTTCTAAGAGTAGCTAATGTATGCGGCAGCCAGTAAGAATCGAACCCACTATTCAGG
Organism: Ascarosepion bandense; assembly: GCA_037127315.1. NCBI lineage: Eukaryota > Metazoa > Mollusca > Cephalopoda > Sepiida > Sepiidae > Ascarosepion > Ascarosepion bandense. The sequence goes on from JBBBDQ010024414.1 coordinate 17,736, forward strand.
CTTGATATAGCGAGACAAGCTTCATAATCATTACGCCACGTTGAAGTTCTCATAACTGATTTTCTAAGGAAGCACAGTATGCGGTAAGTCAGTAAGAATCGAACCCACTATTCAGGCTTGATATAGCGAGACAAGCTTCATAATCATTACGCCACGTCGAAGTTCTCATAACTGATTTTCTTAAGAGTAGCTACGTATGCGGCAGCCAGTAAGAATCGAACCCACTATTCAGGCTTGATATAGCGAGACAAGCTTCATAATCATTACGCCACGTCGAAGTTCTCATAACTGATTTTCTAAGAGTAGCTAATGTATGCGGCAGCCAGTAAGAATCGAACCCACTATTCAGGCTTGATATAGCGAGACAAGCTTCATAATCATTACGCCACGTTGAAGTTCTGATAACTGATTTTCTAAGAGTATTACGTATGCGGCAGCCAGTAAGAATCGAACCCACTATTCAGGCTTGATATAGCGAGTAAGCTTTCATAATCATTACGCCACGTTGAAGTTCTCATAACTGATTTCTAAGCGTAGCTAATGTATGCGGCAGCCAGTAAGAATCGAACCCACTATTCAGGCTTGATATAGCGAGACAAGCTTCATAATCATTACGCCACGT
>JBBBDQ010024417.1:0-20876 GCA_037127315.1 Ascarosepion bandense
TATTTTTCTAGACAAGGCATCTCTTATCTTAATCTGTCTTATATATATATATATATAGATAGATCGATATTTTTCTACACCTAAATTTAAATTTTAATTTTAAAAATAAATAACTTATCTTCAAGCTTTAAAATTAGCTTTAATTGAAAGCCAGGAGATTAAATTTTAATTCCCGAAAAAAAATACAATTGGTATTTTTTAAACCGAAATTATATTGATTTTAATTCCACTTTTTATTGAAATCGGACAAATTCAAGTTAAATTTCCCACCATTTTTGATTGATCGACACATTCTTTGTCAACACTATGTAAACAGCAGCTAAATTTTCTGTGTTTAAAAAATCTTGCAAGTCCAAATACACCGCTGACACATGTCATTTAAGTCAATTTTTAAAATTGGAAACTTACCTCTTTATCTGTTTTCAATCAAGTCATAATCTTTTCTGCCAGAAATTTACAATAAAAACAACCTACCTAAAAACTTATAGCCCTACCTGTCATCACAACGATTACGTAATGTGCAGAGGTGTTAAAAGATTTATGAGATTTGATGGAAAGTATGACTGACGACAATGTTTACCAAAAAAACTTAACATTTTAATTTTTTTTTTTTTGGTTTTTAACTAAATAGTAAAATTTAGAATAATTTCAGCAATTATATAATATTTAATAGAATGTTAGTTTAGATTTATAGCCAGATATTTGAATATGTTTTCTGAATAAAAATTTAAATTTCTTTAAAATAAGTTTTATTTAATAAGAAAGAATGAAATTAAAATAACCAAACAAAGTTATTCCATGTTATTTACTAACATTTTATGTATTTTTCATATCATTAATTTATCACTAAGTTTGAAGGCATGGTAAAAATATCTAATTTAATTTTTATAGTACTGTAGATGTAATTATGGAAACATGTTATGACTCCTATGGAACATCGTACTTACTCAAAAATGGAACGTAAATGAACATATTTACACAATAGTCAAAATTTTTTTATTCAATTAATTTTAATATTTGGGTAAAACGATTTTTATTAAACTTTTCAATTTTAGATAGGCAATATGTTAATCAGCTCTTAACTAAAAAGTCTACTCTGCCCGTCAATTTTTGGGGATTTTAAAAATATTTTTAAAAGCTTATACATTATTAAATTATTTAATAATAAAAAAATTTTAAAAATAAAAACAATTTTTTAAAAATTTTACTATTAATCGAAAAAAAAATTTTTTTTTGAGTATGTCCTTAATAGTTATTATTTATTCCAGTAATTAAAAGATTATCAAATTTAATTATATCAGAGTTTTATTGCATTTTTTATTTTACTCTCGGAGAAGGTTTTCGGATAGTGATAGCAAACTTAAGATGAAAAATAGATGATTTATATTCCCGAATGAGTCCTGCGTTGAACTAATAAAAAAAAGTTTGGACAACTGCAGAAAGTTTAACATTTCATGGATTTACGTGAAGTGGGGTAATAGAGGTAAAAAAATTATCAGCCTAAAAAATAATTTTCAAAAAGTAATTTCATTCATTTGTGAATGAATAATTTGAAGTTTTATTAAAATCCAACAATTATTTGATTTTTGAGAGAATTCCCAAATTACTATGTTTTTAACCTAAAAAAAAGTGGCAAATGCAATCATTTGGTGTCCAGGAGTAAACGTTTCTTAGCCGACAAATCAATCAAAACTTTTCAAAACAAAACATTTTGGCGAAATTTCGGAAATGTTAGAAAGGATTAAAATTTTTTTTAAAATAATTAAAAACTACTTTGATCTTTCCTCTTAAAAATAATATAAACATTTTGAGGGAAAAGTTTGTTTTTTATGTTTGGGATCTTTTAATCATACTATGTTGTTTTTTGGGGTTTTTTTTTCAATGACCTAATGGAGGTACATAATCAGATAGATAGATAGAAAGAATTGACGAAGAGAATGAAAAAAGTAGCTAAGAGCTAACCAGTATTTACAAGCATAAATACCTAGATACGTCTATTTTAATCATGCTTCTCTCGATATGAGGAGGAATAAAACGTAATTTTACTGCATAGACTTGTTAACCATTTTAACAATTAGATCCGTAGAGATACAATGACAACGAGAGAGATAGTAAGAAAGAGCGTGAAAGATAATGAGAATTAAAGTGGAGAGTGAGAGGAAAAAGAAAGTGTCGGGAGGAGAAGAAATCCGAACCAGTAATAAAAAATAATATTTGTTTGCTCTTCAACGAAAGAACAGAGAAGAAGTACAAACGAGTTAGTAGAACGTGCATTAAATAAAAGGCAGAGACGACAAGAGCAGAAAGTGGGAGGAATAAGTTAGCAGTCGAAAATAGTCAGGGCTTGCTTCCGACCTGAGGTAGTGGCGTCTTTCCGACTGCCGCCCATTGGTCCGTGTTCAATTTCAGGTCAACGCCAAGATAATAAAAATTGATTTTCACAAATAACACACTCAGAATTTAGAAATATATATTTTTATCTTTTTTTTTTTTTTTTTTTTTTTTGCTTACAAAAAGCAACGTCATCTTTCTTCACACGTTGACTCGCAGCACAAATCAAATCAGAATTAAAGAAAATAAAACTTCTAACATTAATAGATCTGGTATCCCTTAAGAGTAACGAAATACTTTTATAAAAATAGAAAGAAAACCTTAGGCACTCTTTCAAATTAACGAAATCTAATTAATTTCACCTTATTTATTTATTTTTTGATGTCTGGTACTCAGACATGTTTATTAAATGTTAATAGCCGAAACTTCAAATAGCAGTACAACTTTTTTTTAGGCATTTAACACTTTAAATTCACAGTATTTTACATTGTTCGGAGTGTTTTCCTCATCTTTATTGTTATATTCACAACGTTTCGGCTGTTGTTAACTCCAGCCTTCTTTCAGGTGCTTGAACTTCGAACCAAACACTTTATTTCGATCATAATTCCAAGTATCCGAGAAAAGCCGAAGCATATAACGGCCGAAACGTCAAATAAAAGTGAGGAAATTCTTCTAGTGCTACTTTTAGACCCCATTGGTGGGTGACTTGTAGATGACAGTCATAAACCAACGATTATTCACAGTAGAGGACCTGTAGATGGAGGAATGAAGTTAGTTTTGATGTAGCTAAGGACTTTCTAATGTTCATGTTGGTAGTAGTTCGAATCCATGTAAATAATGAACATCATAACGCACATTAATTCCCTTATGTCGAACAAAGAGAAAATCCATCAAGACAATTGTAGGCGTCCTAAAAATGTTTTAATGATAAAAATCAAATTGGTATGGATATAAAAAGATTGAGGTTGTTGTAGACACACACACACACACACATTGGAGTAGATAGACTAAACTATCGCCCGGTTCATACTCCACCCACGTCTATTGAACAGGTGAAGAGCTCATCCCTTGTTCCCTGTTTAGGATGTGGTTTCCGGCTTTCTCTTTTCCAATCTTTTCACCATGTAACCCCCTGCACATCAGTGGCATTACCACCTTGCTCGGGGTGATATATATATATATATAAAAAAAAATAAGGAACTCCGACAATTTTAAAATTATTTTTTCAAAAATTACTTTCAGTAGATACTATGTTTTTTTTTTTTTTATAATTAAACAGTATATTTGTTTATAACAACCGGCGTAAGAATATTCGAGAATGTAACAGGAAAATTTAACAGATGACGTCCAAAGATCGCTCAATATCTATTTTTGCTAGATACAAATTCTGCTCTAGTTCTCTCTTTTCTTGCATCATTAAGTATTTTTAATACACAAAATAAAAAATAAAATAAAATAATATAATAATTAGGCTTGGAATTTCTAAAAATATTTAATGTGAACCCATAATACCGATTACTCTTGAAAATTATTTTGTTCAAATGCTTATTAATTTTATGTAGGTAAAAATGTCACTTTTTAGAGAAGAAGAAAAATTATCGTCTCCCGTATTTATGAAGCGCTGATTAACGAAATTGGCGAAAACTTACGAGAAATACACATAAATATGAATTTTTATTTCAGAATCCAAGTAAAATTTTGTTGGCCTTCTACGTTGGTGTTTGAATGAATAATATCTACAGATCGAAAAAAAAAAAACCCCAGTTGTTGCATCCGTAGGGGAAAGGAATTGTGCAGTTTGGTAACATTTTGAGTATTCATGTTAGAATAAATAGAGAAAGGGTCAACAAAAGTTGTAAGCAAAACATTACCGACCTAATTGCACAGATTTGTAACGAGTCTAATAGAATTTAAAATAACAGCGAAAATTACCTGCCTTGTATAGCCTCGAAAATGGAAACAATGGCGGGTTGATGATGTTCTTGTGGGTATCTCCACCAAATCGGTAAAAATAACAGCAGTATAACGAAACGCCCCAAACTTAATAAACAGGTGAAGAGGCTCATCCCTTGTTTCCTGTTTAGGTTGTGGTTTCCGGTTTTTCTCTTTCAGTCTTTTCACTTTTTATTTTTATTGTTTATTCTTTTTAATTGAGGCAGATAGACTAAACTATCGCCCGGTTCATACCCACCTTAATGTCTATTGAACAGGTGAAGATGCTCAACCCTTGTTTCCTGTTTAGGTTGTGGTTTCCGGTTTTTCTTTTCCAATCTTTTCACTTTTTATTTTTATTGCTTATTCTTTTTAATTGAGTAGATGGGATTAAACTATCGCCCGGTTCACACTCCACCCACGTCTATTGAACAGTAAGGAGGCTCATCCCTTGTTTCTTGTTTAGGGCTAGGCTTCGGTTTTTCTCTTTTCCAATCTTTTTCACTCTGATGTAGCCCCCTGCGCATCAGTGGCGTTTTCACAGTTTGGGGTGATATGATTAAAAAATAAAAATAAACAACTTTCTCCATCGAAATGTTTTCGTTATTATCAAGAGGAAAGATCAAATTATTTTCTAATTATTTAAAAAATATTTTCATCTCTTCGAATCAATAGAAATTTTGTTAAAAATCTGGTTTTGATTTGAATTAGATGGTAACCAAATTGTTAGAGAGTTTACAATGGAAAGGTAACATTACGTAACTGTTTTTATAACTTGATAACATCAATTTTGCAGCTGATTTAAAATGATCTTGATATCATATATTCTCAACTTGGTAACTATTTACTCTTGTAAATCTGATCGATTTGATAAGGCCAAATTGGCAACTAATTTTAAGAATGACCTTCTTGATATCAAATGGATTCAGCTCGGTGTCTTTTTACTCCTGTGTTAATAGTCAATCTGATTTGATAAGGTGAGATTAGCAGCTGATTTGATATCCTCAGTTCCTTGAAATTGGTATCTATTTATTCCTGTCTTAATTGAAAGTTCAGTTCAAATCGGCAACTGTGATAAAAATGATTTTCTTCTATATGATCAATTTAAAAAAAGTTAAATTTGGCAGCTGATTTCAAAATGAACTTTTTGATGTTCTCAATTCTCAACATGGTATCTATTTACTCCTGTCCTAATTGGTAAGTTCAAATTGGCAACTGGGATATAAAATGACCTTCTTGATATGATCAATTTGCAACTCTCTATGTATTTACTTCCCTGCCTTATTTGTAAAATCAATCAATTCTCAACTTGCTGTCTATTTATTCCTGTCATAATTGTAAACCTGATCGATATACGAGCTGAACCTGGCAGACGAAAGAAAATGAGTTGACATATCATCAATTCTCAACTCGGTATTTATTTACTCCTGTCTTAGTAGTAAACGGATCAATGAATATGATCAAATTGGCTGCTGAATTCAAAGATGAACTTTTTGATATCATCAATTCTCAACACAGTCTCTATTTACTCCTGTCTTTAATAGTAAAGCTGATCGATTTGATGTCAAATTGGCAGTTGATTTTTAAAAAATGACCTTCTTGATATCATCAGTTCTGAAGAAAGTATCTATTTACTCCTGTTTTAAGAGTAAATCTGATTGATTTCATAAGATCAAAACGGAAGCTGTTTTAAAAAATGACCTACATGTTAGCCTTAACAATTAATTTGATAGATTTGACAAAGCAAATCAGATTTCAAACAACTTTCTGATATCATCAATTCTCAGTTCTGTATCTCTTTATTCCTTTGTTAAAAGTAAATCTGATTATCTGATAAGGTCATTTTGGTCACTGATTTAAAACATTACCTTCTTAATATCATCAATTTCCATCAGTATGTATTTACTCCTATTTTATAATAAATCTGAATGATTTGATAAGGTCAAATTGAAGCTTAATTAAAAAAATAACTCTTGATATCAAAAATTCTAAACTTGGTATCAATTTACTCCTTCTTAAACGGAAATCTGGTCAATTCAATAGTCATATTGGCAATACGATTTCAAAAATTGTATCTTCATCAATTCTCAATGTATGTATTTATACGCCTGAATTAAAAGCTGATCTGATTGATTTGATAGAGCAAATTAGCATCTGTTTTTACAAGTGACCTTCTTGATAGCAACATTCCTCAAATCAGTGACTATTTACTCCTGTCTTAATAGGTGCCTGAATTAATTGATAGATCAAATCATCAGTTGATTTCAAAAATGATCTTGCTGTCATCAGTTCACACCTCTGTATTTATCTACTCCTGTTTTAACAGTAAATCTTCTTGATTTGATAAGAAGAAATTGGCAGCTGATTTCCAAAATGCCTTTATTATCGTTTACTCAACTCAGTGCCTATTCAATCTGTAATAATTCTGATTGATTTGATAAGATCACAGCAGCTGTTTCCAAAAGTTACCCATTTGATATCATCAGTGCTCAACAATAATGTATTTTAATAATAAAACTGACCAATTTGATGATTATATTGATATCAAGAATGACTTTTTTGATATCATCAGTTACAACCCAGAAACTGTTTACTGTCTTAATAGTAAATAATACGTTTGATTTGATGAGAGTAGGTCAGAACTGATATCAAAAATGCTCTTTTGATATCGTCAATTTTCAACATGGTAACAATTTACTCCTTTGTTAAAAGTAAATCTGATTGACTTGATAAAGTCAAATTGGCAGCTGATTTTAAAATCACTCTATTGATATAAATTAAACTTGATATTAATTTACTCCTGACTTAATTGGTAATCTCATGGACAAGATAAGCTCTAAATTAGCAGCTAATTCATAAATGAACTTCTTGATATCATCAGTTGTCAACTCGGTTTGTATTTTCTCGGTACTAATAGTAAATCTGATAGATTCGATGAGGTCAAATTGGCAGCTGATTTCAAAAATGATGTCAAGAATTTTCATCAAAGTGAGAGAAGCAATACAAATAAAACAAAAAAACAACCACAAGACAAAAATCCCAAAAAGCAAAAACCAATTTGGCAGCACATCTGATATTAGATAAAAAAATGCAAAACTTTCATATTTTTACTCTTAGTGCAAAATAAAGAGTGAATAATTTTTTACCCAATATGCAATAAATGTGTTTTGGTTCAAAATTTGCCTCAGTTTAATGAAACCTCCCCTAATGTCTGTTAGGCACCAAAGAAAAACCAATAAATTTAATGAAACCTCCCTAATGTCTGTTAGGCACCAAAGAAAACCAACAAACTGAAATAGTTAAAAAGTGGTATTCAAGTTAAGAGGAATTTTTAATTCGCCTCTAAGAATTCATTTAATTCAATACAAATGATGACAGGACAGGCAAATAAAGCGAAGGAGATTTTGGACGTTTTTAAGCTTCGTCCATTTCTTGATGGAAGCAGAACATTGAAATGAAAATGAAAGTGATGAGAAATTAAAAATGAAACTTTAGAATTCATCACTCTAGTTATATTATTCACTGAATGACCAAATGTCACTTGTAGGATAAGAATCTCCATTACTGAGATTCTCTCTCTCTATACATATATATCTATACATATCATTATGAATTAATTGTACATTGCAACATGTAAATTTCTATGTTTCTCTGAGATAGATTCTCTTTCATCAGGCAATGCTTGATAATGGTTGTACAGATGATTTACATTTAAATACAAAAACCTTCAGTTTGCTGTTTCTTTCAACTAATCAGAGTGAAGACTCATTTTGGAATTCAGCCCCAAAGAATACATACTTTTTCTCTTCCCTTATCTTTCTTTCTTTTTCCCTCCTTTATGGTCAAGATGTCAACTTGCCTTTAACTTAATCTCATCACTTTCCTTTTTCATTTTTGCTTAGTTTTGTCTTTGATGTGATATGCCCATTTAGTACCAAGGCTGTCCTTTTCATTTCTTATCATTTTTGGTCTCCTAGTTGTAATGAAATCTTTGATTTATAAGTAAAAATATTTTTAACTTAATTTCTGCTATCATTATACCATCTTTCTAATATCTATTTATTTTTGTAAAGCTTTTTTTATAAATAGAATTTTTTTTTATATATAAATAATTTTATGTTTTAATTTATTTTATTTTGATAGTTTGTCAGTAATTATTTTCCTTAAGCCTTTGTTGATTATACGCATGTTATTTCATTTAGATTTTATCCATTTTCTAATGTGAATATTTTGCATTGTGTTCATATGACATTTATCTCATTGCGTTTATTTAATAGATTTTATTCTCAAGTGATTTAATAATATATAGTTTTTTGTATAAACATAATGAATCCTCTTAGAATTTTCCACTTTAATGTGGGTGTTGTTTTTGTTTTTAGATACCAACATATTTTGATAGGAATGTTCTATTTTTTGTATTTGTAATTATTAAATGAAGAGGTGTGCTGGTAAATGCACTGTTTTATATTCTTAGTACTACCTATATAAATTAGTATTAAGCTCTATAATATTCATTATATTGAGCACTGTTCATAATAAAATAAATGCTAGGGCACTCAAAATAGTAAAACCTTGAGTCCTCTACCTGGAATTATATATATATATAGAGAGAGAGAGAGAGACAGACAGAGAGAGAGATTTGCTCAATATTTATCTTTCTGTTATAACAAAAGCATTGTTCTTATCCAACATCTCCAGCCCAATATTTCAGTTGCTTCTATATTCACAATAGAGAACTTTGTATTTTCAGACAACAGTTTAAAAAAAAAGTTAATCTCCTTGGTCCAATAGATTTCCTTGGTGGACATCAGCTCTTCTTCACAATCATCAGAGGACTCCAAGACTTCTGATTGATCTCTAAGGAGATGATTTGAGTAGTCGAATAGTTGCCATCAATTCTCTCATTTCCTATATTTTCTTGATATTGATTTCTCAAAACTTTGTGAAGGTCCTTGGCAGACATCCCACACCTCTTCCCAGACAACCAGAACTCCTAAAATTGAGCATAAAAAGTTTAGTTAAACATCAAATTTCAAGAAATTTTAAAAAAAACCATCTTGATACGAGTACAGAACATTTGAACAGAAAGTTTTCTTCATTTTTCGATTTGTTTCATGCCAAAATGGAGACGATTGCAACTTTGCTGAACATGTCCTCAGCGTGGATGAGGTTGCCAGATGTGTTATATTGGAATGATGCTTTGTGTCAAAATTGGTGTTTTTTCAGTAGTTTATTGGTAGAAAGTAATGAAGAAATTTGAATGTATTGATCGACAAAAAAAAAATACTATCCAAATTCCAAATTATTGAAAATTATATTGATAGAAGACTAATTTGAAATTGTAGGCTGTCAATTCAAACATAGATTACATAGATAGGTGTCATTTTTATCTGTCAGGATTACATTCAATTTTGAAAAATGATATTCTGAAAATTGAAAACTTTTTTAACCCTTCCGGTTCACTCCACCCAAACAGCTCCGAAACCATTGAAAAAGGGGGATGTTTGTCATCAGGAATATTTTAATCAAGATTAAATTGGAGAAGTCTTCACTTAATTTGTCAAATCTTTAAATCGAAGATTCTTTCGAAAATGCATTGAATTTGATGGCCAAGAAGAATTAAATTTAGATTATATAAATTTTCATTAATTGGGAATACTTGAAACAAAATTAGCAATTAAATACTGAACCAAATAAAAGGCATAATAATTTCGGTTTGAACTAAACCAGGGTATTTTGCTTACTGTAATTAGTAGATGTAATCTATTGGCTTTCAATTAAAGCTAAAATTAAAGCTTCAAGAAAACATTTTTCTTTTAAAAAAATTAAATTTAAATTGAGGGATCGAAATGAGCAGTGATTTAATTGCGAAAACATTCTAATGTGAATAACATAATTCCTTTCTCATGGATGCAACAACTGAGTCATTTTTATCGATATTTGCATATATGTTAATTATTCGAATACCGAAATTAGAAGATGAATGGGAATTGTCCTTACATTCACAAATGAAATTCATATTTTATAGAGTATTTATCGTCAAAAGTTTTAATAATTTTTAGTTAATCAACCCTTCATAAATACGAATTATGATCCTTTCTATTTACATGGTAAATAAATACGAACGGCGATCCTTTATACTTTACATTAAGATAACAATTCTAAAAAAAGCATTTGAATAAAATAAGTTTGAAGTCATCGATATCAGGGGTTCACACGTTAAATATTTAAAAAAACTTCCGTTTAATTATTACTATTATAGGTACTCCACTGGAGTCCATTTTTATACCTACACTTAAAATTAAATTGAAATTTTAAAAAATAAATAAGTTATCTTCAAGCTTTAAAATTAACTTTAATTGACAGCCGCGAGATTGAATTTAATAATTCTAGTAAGCAAAACATACTGGTGTAATTTTTAACCTAAATTATATTGATTTAATTCAAAATTTTAATTTTTATTTAAATATACCGCCATTTCTGATTGAATGACTCGTTAATTAAACAGTAGCCTAATTTCGTTTTTAAAAATCTTGAAAAATAAAAAATGTGCGCTGACAGGTTATTAAAGCTTCTCAAATTTTAATATTAAAACTTACCTTTACCTATTTTCAATCAATTAATAATTGCTTACTGCCAGAAATTTACAAACAAAATTAATTACGTAGTCCTTTTTTTGTTATGTAACTCATAGAGGTAGTCGAAGACGACAGCTACCGGATGTTGATAGATACGCAGTGTATGGTGACCAATCGTGCTAAAAAATTTAAATTTTTTTTTTTTTTTTTTTTTTGGTTTTTAACAAATAGTGAAATTTAAAAATTTAATAATTTCAGCACTTATATATTTTATAGAATTTTAGTTTAGATTTATAATACATTTGAATATGCTTTCTGAATAAATAAAAATTTTAAAAATTTAAATTTCTTTTAAAATAATTGTAATTTAATAAGAAACAATGAGATTTTAAAACAAATTTATTTTGGTAAGTGTAAATAAATGTGAATCTTAGACTTTTTCATTGTCGTTTGGTTTGTCCATTTAAAAAAAAATTGAAAGAACATGTAAGTGGGGGGGAAAAAAGAAAGAAAAATTCCCCAAATTTAATAAAAAAAATGTCACAATCTTAAATTATTCTGAATTTTGAAATGAATGCTCTTTCATTTTTTTTTTAAATTTATAACAAAATTCAGAAGACTTACTTGTTAATTATTTTTTCGTGAGGGGGTATTTTAGACAAAAGTGCTAACAAAATGTTTGACAAGTTTGTCTAAAAATCTCAAAAAAAAAAATCAAGTAGAAATTTTTATAATGGTTAGTTAGGTAATTCCGAAACGTATAAAAAGTTACCATTTATGATAATTCTTCAAATTTAATTAAAACAAACTTTTATCGTGAATATTTTTTGAAGTTCAGTTATGAAAATGTTTTTATTTTCTTGAACTGTACTGTAGTGTTCAATACATATCTTTTTTTTAATTATCATGAATTACTTAATGCACCTACGGTCACAATTAATTCAAAAATTAAAGATTTTAAAATAAAAAGATACTTTTAAATGTTGATGGAATTACTTGCAAACAGGCTGTTAAATTTTAGAAACGTAAGATTGAAATTGCGTTGTTTTGCCAGAACGCTTGCTAAACTTATAGAATCATTTTGACCCATATGGAACACCGTACTTTATAAGATTTGAACATCGTACTTTATAACTTTGAACGTATTTGCACAAATAATTAATTACTTTTTTTTCTGTTTAAACATATTTTTGGTGAAAATTTTTATTAATTTTTTTTTGTTTTTATAGACAGTATAATCATCAATTCTTAACTAAAAGGAAAACAAATACAGTTCTTTAAAAGATTTTAAAAATATTTTTAAAACTTTATACATTATTTATAATAAAAAAATAAAAATGAAAACAATAATTATTTTATAATTTTATTAGTAATCAAAAAAAATTTTTTTTTTCAGACTATAATGTCCTTAATTTTTATTATTTATTCCAGCAATTAAAAGCTTATCAAATTAAATTATATCAAAGTTTTATTGTATTTTTATATTTCTATTCGAGCAGATTTTGGTATCGTGTCTCATAATTTTAAATAAAAAAATATATGATTTTATATTTCCCGATGAGTTCTGCGTTTAACTAATAAAACAAAAAATTCCAGAAAAATTAAAATTTATTAAAATTTCATGAATTTACTTGAAGGGGGGTAATAGACTTTAAAAAAATTGTTTTCATCAAAATTTTAAGAAGGTAATAATTTCAAAATAATTTTATTCATTTGTTAATGAATACTGAAAGTTTCATTAAAATCCGACAAATATTTGATTTTTGCGAGAATTTCCTAATTAATGTGTTCAGAAACGAAAAAAGTGAGTGAAGAAAAAAATGACGTAATCAATTATAACATAGACGTAATATTTTTAACCACGCTAACTCCAAATCAAAAACAAAATTTTCTGACAAAATTTCGAAAATGTTAAAAGCGATTAAAAAATTTTATAAAATAATTAAAATTTACTTTGATCTTTCCTCTTTCATAATATTATAAACGTTTGATAGAAAAATCTCCTTTTATTAAGTTTTTAACCTTTTAAACTTTTTTTTATGATGGATTTTTGTGACGTAATGGAGGTACCTACTTTATTATATATTTTGAATTTTATTTTCGCTATCGAAAATAAGAAAATAAAGATGTAATGAAGAATTGGCAAATTTGTTTTGCAAAATATATAGTTATTCCCCCTTAGCTATTTATTTTAATCTCCTTTTAAGCAAATGACTATTTTTAAACAATTTTCCTCGGACAGAAATAATCTTTAAACTAAACTTATGATATATTTATTCGTTATTCATTAGAAAAAATCTTTTCCGTTCATTTACGATTAATTTTAAAACATGGGAAATACACAAAAGGACTTGTTACTCGAAATTTGAATGTGTTGATCGACAAACAAAAAATAAAATGTCTTTTCCAAATTAGACTAATTTGAAATTCTAGGCTGTCGATTCAAACAGCAGATTAGGGTGTCATTTTTACTACGATGCAGGATTACATTCAATTTTAAAAATGATATTCTGAAAATTGGAAAAATAAAACTTTTTTTTAACCCTTTCGGTTCACTCCACCCAAACAGCCCGAAACCACTTTTGGGGGATGTTTGTCATCAGGAATATTTAATCAAGATTAAATTGGAGAAGTCTTCACTTAATTTGTCAAATCTTTAAATCGAAGATTATTTCGCAAATGCATTGCATTTTGATGGCCAAGAAGAATTAAATTTAGATTATATAAACTTTTATTAATTGGGAATTCTTTAAACAAAATTAGCAATTAAATACTGAACAAACTAAAAGGCATAATTGCTTTCAAATGTTTTTAATAAATTTTTCTGCCTTTGCGAAATGTACCTCCACTCATTTTCGTAAACTTTGTAAATTGACTTTTGAAAAATAATGATTTCTTGAAGGTTTTATTATAAGTTTTAATTGAAAGTTAAATGATTAAATTTCCTATTTCCAGTAAGTAAAAATACTCTGGTGTATTTTCAACAGAAATTATATTGGATTAGAATATAAAATTTTTCAATTTTTTTTATTTCAATTTTTCGGTCATTTTTGAGCGATTGTTACATTTTATTTTCACTGTTTGATTATTTTTTGTACGGAAGTTAAAAAGAAGAAACAATTTTGTCACTACCATTTAACATTATAAATTTACTAAATCGTTATCAATTTCCTCCCACCGTTTTTGTAGTGTTTCGTTTCGTTTAATAAATTTTAAAATCGGAATAAAAGTGCTATTAATTATAAACAGTACAATTAAACAGTGCACACAAAATATTGAAAAGGGATTACCAAGCACCCAGAAATTTAATATCAAACTGGTAAAAAAATTTAAAAAAAATAACAGTAATGAATTAAATCCCTTTAAGTTTCAATGAATTAGGTTTTATTTAAAGTAAATCTTGATAGGTTTGAGGAAATAAATGGCAGAGCTGGGTTTGTAAGGGATTACAGGAGGAAAGGCATTAGAAAAAGGAAGATGTGGAAGGCCTTGATTGTCTACGTTCTGAAGGGACACGGCACATTGAAGAAGAATAAAAATCAGTAGTAAGTTAAAAATAAAAGTGCATAATTTTTTTTTTTTTTTGTTAAATATTGATTATACAAATTTAATTTTATCAGATAATATATTTTAAAATGTGTATAATGTATAAATGTGTGTGTATGTATACATATGTGTGTGTACATATATATTGTGTGTGGATTTTCGTTTAATAAATTTTGTGGCACAAAGCCGAATCTGCGGGGCTATAAAATAAATAATTCTCAGCCATTGTCCTAAACTTGTGACATATCCGTGCAATTAGGTCAGTAATGTTTTTCTTCCCGACCACTGGCAATACTTTTCTCTATTCTTAACATAAATAACGTTAATTGTTTGATCGTTACATTTTTATTTTTTTGTTTAAATTTCTTTAAATAAGTTAAAATAAAGAAAATAATTTAGTCAGTGCCAATTAATAGTGATGCAATTAATCGTTATCAATTTCCTCCAGCCTTTTTTGTACTCTTCTTTTCGTTTAATAAATTTTAAAATCAGAATAAATAAAAAGTGCTATTAATTATGAACAGTACAATTAAACAGTACACACAAAATATTGAAAAGGTGAAGGGATTACCAAGCACCCAAAATTTTAATATCAAAATGGTAAAAAAATTAAAATAAATAAATAAAGCAATTAACTAAAAATCAAAATTTCTAACGTGTTAAAAAAGATTAAAAAAATATTTTTAAATAATTAAAAAAATACTTTAATCTTTTCTCTTGATAATAACAGAAATATTTTGACGGGAAAAAGTTCGTTTTTATTACGTTTAAGGTATTTTTTTTTTTTACTTTCATGCATTTGAATATTTAAAAATACCTTCTCTCTCTCTGTCTGTCTGTCTCTCTCTCTGTCTGTCTGTCTCTCTCTCTCTCTCTCTCTGTCTGTCTCTCTCTCTCTCTCTCGGATACTGAATCCGTCTTGTTTGCTCCCTTTGTAGCGATCACTCCGCGGTTTGTTGTGTTTCGAACTCATTTTCCGCGCATTAATCGCAAAATGGAAAGTAAAATGATTTGAGTTCAGCAGATACATTTGCATAGAAATAGTGATGTTTTGAAAAAATTCTGAGTGGAAAAAGCGGGCTTCAGGGAATAAAACAAAAATTTCCCGTTATTAGGTTCAATCTGATTGTCAGTCTATTTTCTGCCGGCTCCGCCCACTTCATAAATAAAGCTTGCGGGCGACATGAGACGATTCATGAATATTCCTTGAAAGAAACATGGATAACGAATATCTTCCTGACTTATTTCAAACATATGGTTCTCAATTTTTTGTGGAAGATAAAAATGAGGAAGAAAGAAAACTTCTCAGGGAAATTCTTCTGACACGTTGGCCATGAGCCTTAGCACTCTTGACCATTATTCTGACCCCCAACCGGAGCTGTTCGGGGGCTTAGTAACCGAACCACTTGCCTGGCGATGCCGGAAATCCAAACCGAACAGCCCGTTCCGGCCACCCCTCGACAAGGACCCAGGAAAAGAGGTCGGCCACGAAAAGAACGAACTCATTCCCGCTGCTGAACCCAGTCGAAAATGTGGTGAGTTATTTTATTTACTTATTTTATTTTTAGTCCTAAGGAAATTAGTTAATTTATTTTACACTCTGTTAAAATTAAATATAATAAATAGGGATATTAAGGTTCCGTTTTTTTCAGGGGTTATATCATCATCATAGATATGATAACCGGTCCGATAACTTTTTTTATTTATTCATTTACAGTCGAACGAAAGAAAAAACGTATGAGCCAGGTCGAAAGGCACAACACAACCACCAAGAAAGAGAAACGAAGGAAAGAGATGAGCAATGCTTTTGAAGGTTTTGAATTGGTCCCTGCTGTAAGGACGCCAAAAAGGCCTCCCAGAAGAAAATCATCGACGAGGCGTCATACCTCAAGGAGTGAAAAGTCTGTTTTTCTTTCGTATTTGAAAGAAAAAGAAAGGCATGTAACTTTAGAAGAAAAGAAGCGAAAATTAGAAGCCGAACTAGCTTCATAGGCCCAAATGCAAGAAATATTTTCAAATTTCTATCATATTTTTTTTTCTTTTCCAATTTTTTTTATTTAGCTACACAGTCCACACCTTTGGATATCTAAAATGAAAATGTCCTAGCTAGCTTTTTGTTATATTTCGTTTCTGAAGGTTTGCCGTTTATCTCATTCGTTAACATGGAGGTATCGTAATTCGTTTACTACAACTAAATTTTCGACTCGTGCTCCTGAAATAATTCTTACACACGCACACACTTGGGGCCGTAGACATGTTTTAGCGGAGTAGCAAATCATCTGTCATGTATGGCGATGTTATGACGTCATTTTGGCTCGAAACCTTCTGCCAATCAGAAAACTGCAACGGTTTCTTTCTTTTCATATTTATATTTTTATTAAGAGGAAAGATCAGAGCAATTTAATTATTTTAAAAATTTTTAAATCCCTGCTAACATTTTCGAAATTTTGATAGAAAATGTTGTTTTATTTGAGTTATGACTAAAAAAATGTTATGCCTTTACATAAGAGGTTACGTGGTAATAATGACACAACCCACTTTTTTTCACGGTAACAAACACATTAATTTGAAAATTCTCGCAAAAATCAAATATTCAGATTTGAATGTAACTTTCAGCACTCATTCACAAATGAATGAAATTATTTTTGAAATTATTATTTTTTAAAATTTCTTGGTGAAAATATTTTTTTAATTCTGTTACCCCCCTCTACGTAAATCCATGAAATGTTAATAAATTTTAATTAGCTGTATAAATTTTTTTATTAGTTAAATGTGCAGGACTCATTGGGGCATATAAATCATCTATGTTTTTTTATTCTAAAGTGATTAACTCGGCCGAAAATCTGCTCCGAAAAGTAAGAAAAAAAATGCAATAAAACTCTGATATAATTTAATTTGATAAACTTTAAATTGCTGGAATAAATAATAATTATTAAGGCATTATAGTTCGAAGAAAAAAAATTTTGTTTACTAATAAATTTTTGAAATAATTGTTTTTATTTTTTTATATTTTTATTATACTAATTCATAAAAGTGTTAAAAATGTTTTAAAAACCTGTTATAAAAACGTTGTTGAATTTCTTTTTTTACTTAAGAATTGATTATTATATTGCCTATCGAAAATTGAAAAGTTTAATAAAAATCATTCACCCATTTTACTTTTAAGATAATTAAAAAAAAAAAAAATTTGGAAATTTTTATTAAGTACGGTGTTCCATAGGGGTCATAAGTTTCCGTAGAGGTCGTATTGTTTTTAGAAGTTAACAAGTGTTTGGATGAATTCCCCCTTACATCGAAAACTAAACAAACCAAACTTTGATTCTAATTTCATTCTTTTTTATTAAATTAAAATTATTCTAAAAGAAATTTAATTTTTTCAGAAAGCATATTAATAATGTAAGATAAATAGCACATCTAAACATAAAATATTTAATAAATAACATAACATAGTTCGGTTATTTTAATTTAATTATTTCTTTTAAAAGAAATTTAAATTCTTATTTATTCAGAAAGCATATTTTATTTTTATTTATTCGGAAAGCATATTTATTTTATTTATTCGAAAGCATATTTTATTTTTATTTATTCGGAAAGCATATTTTATTTTTATTTATTCGAAAGCATATTTTATTTTTATTTATTCGGAAAGCATATTTTATTTTTATTTATTCGGAAAGCATATTTTATTTTTATTTATTCGGAAAGCATATTTTATTTTTATTTATTCGGAAAGCATATTTTATTTTTATTTATTCGGAAAGTATATTTTATTTTTATTTATTCGAAAGCATATTTCATTTTTATTTATTCGGAAAGCATATTTTATTTATTATTCGGAAAGCCTATTTATATTTTTATTTATTCTTTTTCGAAAGCCTATTTCATTTTATTTATTCGGAAAGCCTATTTCATTTTTATTTATTCGAAAGTTTTATTTCATTTTTATTTTTATCTGGAAAGCCCATTTCATTTTTATTTATTCGAAAAAGCCTATTTCATTTTTATTTATTCGGAAAGCCTATTTCACTTTTATTTATTCGGAAAGCCTATATTTTATTTTTATTTGCCTGGAAAGCATAGTCTGGCTATAAATCTAAAACTAAAATTCTATAAAATATTATACTTGCTGAAAATATTATGTTAAATTTTTAATTTTACTATTTAGTTAAAAAACAACAACAAAATTTGAATTTCCAAATATTACGTTTTAAGCGACACGAATTTTGTCACTTTCGGTCGCCATCCAAACGTCATTCATTAACTCACTTGTCAACACGTAATTTATCGCCTAGATAAGCGCGACAAGAGGGCTACTATTATTAAAGAGTGATTTATTTCGTAAATTTCCCGACATTAAGCACTTAATTCTTGTTTGAAATCAGAAAACTAAGTTTCAATTATAAAAATCAACTTAAATAACGTGTCAAGAAGGTATATTTATTTTGTGCAAGATTTTTAAAACAGAAATTTAGCTACTGTTTATATGATGTGTTGATGACTCAATAATGGCGATAAATTTAAAAAAAAAATTTTTCAGCAGGTAAATTTGTGATTCCGAGCAATATAATTTCGGTTTGAACTAAACCAGGGTATTTTGCTTACAGTAATTAGTAAATTTAATCTCTTGGCTTTCACCAAAGCTTCGAAAAAAAACATTTTTATTTTTAAAAATTAAATTTAAATTGAGGTATCGAAAATGAGCAGTGTTTTTTTTTTTTTTGTAGGTACCTAATTTTTATTTTTTATTTTTAGGTGTCCTTGTTATATGGGAAGAGAAGCGTGCGATGTCGCCTAAGGACCTTCCCAAATGAGTGAAAAGGCCATCTCGAGTACACTCGTGATGAGAATGTTGATTAAAGCTATTGAACAGCTAGAATCGTTTCGCCCCGGATCACCCAGAAGTCCTTGGCCAGTCTTCTGATGAAGAACAAATCAGTGTCGAAGTGTGAAAGTCCATTTATCTTCTGGCCCAACTAAAAGCACACGACCAACAGGAATTTTTTTTTTTTTGCTAAGATCGTCTCAGTAGCAATTCTGTTGCTTTTTCCGGTGTTTTTTCTTCAGAAATGTCTGAAAGAATATCCTTCTGGAACCCTATGGAAAAGCCGCGAGTATCAGGAAATCTCCTATTGAACCAAGGAGATCGATTTTTTTCCAACTATTCGTTTGGAAATTGGAAAGTCTCCTATCGAATACGGGGACAGTTACGAGACCGCGAGCTATTGTCTTTCACTGGAATCACATGACATTTTTTAATTCTATTTTTCTATTTTATTATTCGAACAATCTTTCTCTTACCTTAGAAGCAGGTCTTAATAAAAATTATTTAAATATAAATCTCGTTTTGTTGTATTTGAATTTATCTTCTGTTATTTGTGTCAAATTTAATAGATTTTCACAGGTGAATGCAAAATAAATCTAACTTTTATTTCACTCTCATTGACTCTTCTTCATTGCTGAAGAGACGTTGAAAATGTGAGGAAAATTTCTTAACCTCGACCACATTTATTGAATATTGGGTATTTTCGACCCTCCACGTATACTGGAGAACCTTCCATGTACCATGCACCCAAGGGTTAAATAGTAAAATTTTATTTTTTTTTTTTTGACATTGCATTTACGGGATTTTTATTTCGATATTAAACATGACTCAAAGAAAAAAAAGTGAAAGTTTTAAGCGCTCCCTGAAACAAACAAAAACCTCGACAATTATAACCACCCTTTCAAGAAATCTTTTAATAGTTTAAAAACAGGGTATTCACTGAAGAAAATAGTTTGAATAAATGAAAAAGGTTACATTTTCCAATTAATGCAAAGCAAAACGTTTCTATTTACTCCTTTCAAGTTGGTTGGAAATAATTTGGTTTGAATCGCGTTCCAGACTAGCTCGAAACAATGACGTGCAACGGAACGTTACTACTTAGCACATTTCCGGAAATCGAAAAATTAACAAATCACAATGAGAAATGTCTTAATTCGTATTTCTCATTAATTTGTATTAACGGTCATCGAAAAATTTTTTAAAGATAACAAAATGCTATAATTTTATTAAAAAATAATTTATTACAATGAATTAAAAAAAAAAAACTGATATTCTGCTCGTCTTACAGTAAATATTTTTGATTTTTGTTTTTAACTTCTATATTCAATTGTTTATTCCTAAAATCCTTAAATTTAAGAAACCTGGATGTCATCTGCCCACCCCCGCCTTTGTTTTCAGAAACCTTGAATGATTGCTTATCATCTGAAACTTCCGTGAAAATTTTTTGACCCTATTTAAACTTCCAACTACGATAAGAATAAATCAATATTATTTTCTTAAATGACAGAATCTATTAAAAGGGTATAGGATACCTGCGTAATTTTTCTATTTCATACACATGCATATAATTTTTTTAGTACTCTAAACATAATTTTTTACTTGGTACATATTTGAATTGCTAACGCTACTTTTATTTTTTTCCTTAAATTGGCAACAACTACCAAGAT